>BMAO01002033.1:0-183973 GCA_019973975.1 Trichonephila clavata
CTATTCCTTTAAGCTGTCGTTAGTACAGCAGCGCTTGCCATATGATCTGAAGAGCCAACAAACTTTTGCGTTGTAATTTCTTGCGCGAGTTGAGCACCCGGATGAATGTCCACGAAACATTTTGTAAACCGACTAAGTCCACTTTCATCTGGAAGGTGCAGTTAACACGCACAATTGCCGTATTTGGGCTGGTACAAACCCACACCAATTGCTACAAATTTCATTACATTCTTCGCATGTAACGGTTTGGTGTGGCTTTACTTTAACCTTCATTATGGGTCCGTTTTTTTATCTAAAACACAGCTCTGCAGGGCCTGTGACATGCACAGTCACCGGTCAACGATATGTTTTGTTATTAGAGCAATCCATTATTTCTGCTCTTCAAGCAAGGCGATGTGATACTATCGCAGTGTTTGTGCAGGATGGTGCTCCTCCCCACAACGCCCGTTGTGTGAAACAAGTGCTCCGCTCCCATTTCGGTGACGACAGAATCATACAGCTACTTATAGCTTGGCTTCCTAGATCCCCCGACTTGAATTCTTACGACTTTTGGCTGTGAGGATACCTCGAGGCCGTAAATAATTATTTTATGAGTAATGAGTATAAAATAAAAGTTGCGGGAAAAGAACACAACTTAAAAAAATTTGTGCAGAGCTATTTTCATGCAAATATTCAATGTACTGGCCCCCTTGGTATCCATTATGGACTCCTAACAAATGCTGAACGGGTTTGAGCCATATGAATCCGATCGGAGATCAGCGAAAAAGATAAAAACACATGTGTTAAGTATTTCACAGTTGCTTTAGTCCACGTACTGTGATTTGATCACAATCTCTCACTTGATAGAGGAAGTCCTTGAAAACGATTTTTTCACCTAGGTATGTGAGGTGTTTACGCCGTACTATAAAGCAACACGATGACTACTGGTGACGGACCTCGTCCCTTTGAACCTAGGTCAATGGACGAGGACAACACCTGAACTGACACCGCCTATCCAGCGAACAGGAGGACATCCCTTTACACTATGGGTCTTCAGAGGCACCAGGACTCGAACCCACGATACGCCGGTCACGAGTTCATGACCACTAGGCTGCCGCGTTCACCTGGGGTATGTAAAATGCACAGAAATTCTTTGATTTGAGAATAAGAGGCAATGTTGACCAAGAAACAAATTTTCGATGTAGAAACACGAGCAGACGTCGTGGAGAAAACAACTATGAAAACCGCCCATTCGAGGAAAGAGTTTTCTCGAGGAAAGAGTTTTCTCCCAAAAGGGCAGCCACTCCGCGAAACTCTTCTTTGTCGGCATTTCCTGCTCGCATCCATTTATCACAGGACGACTTCCTTAAACAGAAGGAAGCGGTCGCGTTAATCACAGGGATTAAACGTCTCTAATTGAATGAGAAGTCATCTTTCACGGTGGAAGCTGTGATTTCCTTAATAGGATGGGAGGAAATAATGTATTTCTTTGCTGGGATTTAAATACATTTGTCTTCCAAATTAAGTAAAGAGGAGAAAAAGTAGTTAACAAAAAAACCAAAAAAAAAAAAAAAAAAGGAATTTATTAAAAATTACATGCGACCTCCTAATAAATGCGCATACAAATGTATATTTCCCCAAATATTATAATTTTTTGTCTTACGACTAATCACGTTTAAATATATATTACGGCTGTATTAAAAATTGTGTGCGTCCCGCATTTTCATTGAAAGGGTTGGTAAAAAGACTAGATTCAGAACGCAATTCATTTAGAACTAAAGTCGCACAAAATTTAAGTGCTTAACTTTAAAATTTAATTAACACTTAAAACAGGTGCTGTCCACGTAGAATTCGATATTTAAATCAGAATCAGAAGCAAAGAACGATGGACCCCGATGTTTTTATTGGAACAAAATCTATAATTTGTGCTAAAATTTGTTGTATAGTACTAGAAAAAAAGTTTCATTAAAATGGAAAAGTAAATTCTATTACCACTTGAGAATTTACATTCACATATATTCCTGTTGTTGTAGCTGATGCCCCCTGTCGGACGTGCTCAGATCGAGGCAAAGGACCATTCAGATGACAGTACATTTTGGTTCGGTTTCTCTCCAATTTTGAGGGAGATCACCCTGAAGGTGGCCAGGATCCTCCCACCTCTCCTCCCCTTCAACCAAACTCACGAGAGAACTTGCGGCTCGACGGCTATTTAGAGTATGCCCTCCCCTCCCCTGCCGCAAATTCCCTATGCATTTACAAACATCCATGCCTTGTCCGGGATTCGAACCCAGGCCCAACGGCACAGCAGTCAGTGCCACTAATATGTATACCAACTGAAAAAAAAGTAATCGATTGTCACTGCCAGGCTATCTCGCTAGGATTGCCTCTTAAACTAACACGATATAAAAGTTTTTAAAATTTCAGTTAAGCCTCCACCTCCTTACAGTGGAAATACATCAAGCAAATTATATCATATACCGAAAGAAAGATGTAATTCCAAATTATATCCTTAGTCCCCCCCCCCTCTTTCGGAAACTGCATTCAAATGGATGCACTAGTCTACGCTTGAGAAAAGTAGGGTGCCAGATCATGTGTCGTCCTCGTCACTTGACCGTGGTTGATAATGACAAGGTCCGTCGTCAATAACCCTCGTATTGCGTTAGAATGGGACATTAATAAGCGCTCCCTCTCTCGACAGGGAGTTTTATTTACGTCGCACTATATAAAGCTGCGAATTTTCATCCCCGCTTTGGTACGTGATGCAGCAGAACTCCATGACGTGCTGTCAATTACTTTGATGGTGTGGCAGGAACAGCATTGATGCAACAGAGGTTCCCCACACAGAACACCTGTAAAGCATGCTAAAATTGTTTCTGTATGCTATCGGATGTTTTTTTTTTCCTTCTGTATTCGAATTAGTTTTTTTTTTTATTATATTGCTTCTAACACACACATTTTCCCTCTCTAAACTTCTACATCAGGATTTTTTCTGATCTGATAAAATTTAAAATGAAGCATCCCCCGTGTTTTTAAAAATATATTTCATTTTAATAGCATCGTTTGTTCGAATTAACAAATTTAATGATATTTTGAGGTTTACAGTAAAGTACACCAAAAACTATTTAAAAACAAATGTATTTCATAACATTTTGTATTGCTTAATATCAAATGTTCAATGGGTATTTTTATGATTAGTTACACCATAATTATTCCTACAAGATTATGCATATAGTAATATCCACCCCCTCCCCCTTCTTTCTGTAGATGAAGCGCTAATATTGGAAGACTTCGGTGTGGGAATTTGTGTCTGTTCATTGTTATTCGTTAAGGAATTATATTTACGTGCCATAACGCCTGAGCAATGCTCTATTAATCTGTCATTGAGTAGAATGAACAAAAGTTTAATGTAGTTTGATTAATGACAAGGCAGATCCTGATGATGTATTGAGAATGTATTCCCCCCCCCCCCACTTTTTTTTCTAGCAGAGTTTCCATTCTCACGTAGAATTGAATGAATATACAGTCTGCTCTAAAAAAAATATTTAGTTTGTTTTGGGCAGTCATTTTGAATGGTGGAATAAGTGTTAAGCGGGCAAATAAGTTTTTCATATCCAAAACACATTAAAAACCTGGGTCTACGAGCTTCCATCTGTTACAGCGATTGCTCAAGAAATTACCCAGAGACTTTGATAATTACTATGCTTTCTTTCTGAAAGATTTTTTAAAAAAATCCTTTCTTTTTCTCCCTCACAGCGGTGGCCTGACTCTCCCAAGAGATATCGCAGTAGAAGGCGAATGATATTGTAATAAATGGTCAAGAATGTGGGAACAATTAATTATTCTATTTTGCTGTTGTTGCTGCAAATAAATTGCGCCCACACAAATTCACGCTTCTATTGGATAACTTTAGAGTTCACTGTGCATATTTCAGAGAATTTTGCCTACTTGTCTATTTTTCTTTATTAATCACTTCACGTTTTCTCTCTCTCTCTCTCTATAAATATACTTTTCTATAAAATATAATTAGCAACAAAAAAAAAAAAAGAAATGTTAAAAAAAAATGGTCGTGTTTCAAAGTGATGGTACATCGGTCTGCTTTTTTCTCAAGTTTTAAACATCGACGAATTCTTTAAATTTTTGATTCGCTGTCTGTTAAAAAAATCCTTCATAAAGCAACTCTTTTCCTGCATTCCCTTTTTTTACTCGAGAATTTTTCTTTTGGAATGAACTTAAATAACTAAACCCAAGGAGCACACAATAAAACTTATTAACCTAATTATAACAGAAATAAGATCACTTATCTAATCTCCTGATCGCTCTTGCTTTAAAACTTGTGCTAAGGCTTTACTTCTGAATTTAACACTACACAACATGACCACCGGTCGCTAACGCTATGCTTTCTTCTTACTCTCAATTTTCAACCAACATCCCGTCTACTCCTGAAATTCAAGCTCTCACATAAAACCGTCATCACAGTTAAAAAGAGTATGTTTTACTCAAAAGGATTAATAGAATGCCCGAATAGAACCCTTTACAACCCCTCCCCCAATTTCATTTTTTTATTGCTGAATTGCCATCTTATTAGAGTGGAACACGAAGGAAATCTTGTTTCAATTTCTGATCAGCATGCCAAATTATTTTGAATTTCATATAAACTTCGAGATCATGTCCCAGTAATTGATCAAGATTGCCTGAGGAGAAATGAAATCTTGAATCTTTGATCCTCGTTGTCTAAAATCAGCCGGAAAGAAAATGCAATGAAAATATAGAAATCGAATTAAAAATTAACTTAAGTTTGTTAAGCTGTTGAAAAATTTTCCGAATTTGAATGAGATGTCATTGAAATTCAAATTTCATGCATTGAAGTAATCAGATCAAGATTTAGAAGCGTTGCGAGTACTTTCTCTTAAGAACATGCCTAATCTTATTTGCACATTTTTCTTCACGAAAATTACGAAACAATCCGTTGATTCGATACGCTCTTAATGCTCACTAACTCAATTAAAACCAGGGTTGACTTGTAATTCGTTACTGACAGTTATTTGAAGGGGAGTGAGTGAGTGAGTGTAGGGTTTAATGGCGCAAGAGCCGATTTCGGCTAAGCTGCGCCAATCAATTGTTAAAATATTAAAAATCATTAAAAATACTCGCATATAAAAGTTCACACATATATACAGAAAACAGATTTTGGTGGGGGGGGGGTGCCCCACCATGTCAAATAAGGTTAAAATAATTCAAAGAAAAAAATATTTTTATATCTAGGTAAAAGTTTTTATATAACAAGATTTTGGTGGGGATTACCCCCACCAAGTATGATTGAATAATTTCACTTTCTGTGTTTCGTCGGGGTTAATAATCGCCTTTCAGTTTTTTCTTCACACTTTCTTGGAGTAATAACGTGTAAAAATTTCTCCTGTCTCCAGCACTCATTTTTCCAGTACTCTTCCGACAAGTGTTTTATTGTATCCTTTTTCGGTGTTTCCACCTCTTCTTCTACGTCATACATAATCATGTCCTCATCTGAGGTGTCTTGAACAGGTGAACTTTTCCTCGGTTTATGGGGTGCCATTTTTATCTCTATTTTTGGTTTTCCAGTGTTAGATATGTTTTTGGTAGGACGCCTTTTTTTACGACGTTTTGAAGTCTGAGATGCAGAAGTTGTATCTGTTGATGCTAAGCTATTGGATTCTGAGGTAGCAGATATGGTACTAGATGTTGTACAGGTGGGAGTTTCAACAACAGAAGAGGGTTGAATAGTTGATTTCGAAGAGGATTCAATAGGAGAAAACATATTATTGGTGGTGGAAAGTACATTATTAGATAGAGGAATAGGTGGCTGAGGTTCCGACACTGTATCTGCAATTGAAGAGGCGGCAGACAAGAGATTTGTTTGGGTTGACGATGATGTGGATATTGATGTATTTTGTTTCAAGAGGGATGAAGTTGGTTGAAGTAATTTTATAGGTGGACAAATTATTTTTGTTATATTTTCATCCGTTTGTGTGGAATTGGTAACAGTTATGGATTTGGCAGCCTGAGCGTAGGTTTGAGATGGTTGTGGGGCCTTTAAATTTCCGGGCTTCTGCATACGATATATTTTTATTAGATTTAATGGTTTGTATTTCTTTTTCGATCTTTCATTTAGGGCACAGTTTTGAATCGGAGGAATGAGGCTGTGAACAATTAACGCATTTCTGCTCCAGATCCCAATCTGTGGAAGGATGTCCAACAGTTGCACATCTAGAGCACGTCAATTGCCCACGGCAGGAAGTTTGCGAGTGTCCGAACCTCTGGCACTTAAAACAGCGCAGAGGATTCGGTATGTATGGACGGATTTTACAATTTAAATAACCTGCTTTTATATTAGTTGGGAGTTTCGGGCTATTGAATGTTAATATTAGATGTTTTGTTGGAATAATTGTACCATCTTTTTTAATTGTAATTCTCCTGACCTGGATAACCCCCTGATCAGAAAATCCATCAAGGATTTCTGCTTCAGGGGTGGTCAACAGGTCGGGTTCTGAAATGACACCTCGACTGGAATTTAGTGATCTATGAGGACTTACGGTTAACGGGCATTCTAAAAAAGTTTTGGCCAATAGGAAAGATTTAGTTTGTAAGGCAGATGTAGTTTCAATAAGTAGGTCTGTGGATCGTAGCTTTTTAACAGATTTTGGATCTCCTCCTATTCCTTTTAGTGCTTTCTGTATGGCAAATGGTAAATTCCGGGACATTTCATTATTTGGTAGTGACAAGATTAAAAAGCGGGAATTAGTAGCAATGGTATCTATGTTGATGTTGGGTAAAACGAGGCCTTTACCCGGGCACGAAATTTCAGGATCCATGAAAGAGAGATGGTATTCATCCTGGTGTGCCTCCACCCACCACGGAGTCCAACAAGGGAGGCAGTGTGCCGGTCATCTTTCAAATGCCAGGCACGGCGCTTACCTGGAGTACACCCAGAATATAGTGCTACAGCATCAGGGCGAGGATCCAACGGGTAAACCCGGCACCCCTTATCTGCAGCACTAACCCTACAGCAATGTCTCCGAAGAGACTCATCACCAGCCGATTGACAGGGGCGGGCTCACTCCTGCCACCCGTCTACAGCGAAGCGTGGGCCAAAGGGAACGCAAAGGTATCCCCAGGACACCATTTTCCTCCTTACGGGACGCCGCACACGGCAAACATGCGGGTCGGAAAACCAACGTTGTTAGTAAGAAAACAAAGAAATAATACAAACATCAAAATAAATTGTCGAAAAAAAATATTAAATGAATTTAACGCAATACAAACGAAAAATATAGTATTATTAATGAATATTGTGAGTAATCTAATAAAAAATTAATCAATAATTTTGTACATGTAAATTTCGAAAAATTGTCTGCAGTCTAGACGGGAAAAGAAGAAAAGGGAAAATTGAATGACAAGAGGGTCGAAAATAGAGAAGGATCACTAGGGTACCCCGGGTTCGTGACACCCGAGTTTACCAAAGACAGTAAACCCCTTGGGAAAAGGAAAAGATCACTAGGGTACCTCGGGATTGTGACACCCGTACTCACCTAAAGAAGGTGAGCCCCCTGAGGGGTTTGAAGGGGAGTGAAAGCATAAAGAAAACATTTGTTGGAGATCTGTCAATGGTATTATCTAACAGCATTGTATAGAACCATTGTAGAATTTCCCAGCTGTTTCTACTCGAGACGAGGCCTGGTAATCATTGAACTACGGTCACATGTCGAGGTCGACACTTTACAACTTTGCACTGAAATACCTTCATTTCTCTACGCAAACTTTTCAGAGAACTATTTTAATCTTAAATGGCCTGTGTTATTTCAAAAAATACTTGAATTGAATAAATCATTAAAGAGAATTTGTGTTCTTTGATATAATAGAGTACTTAATTTTCAAAGTTCTTTATAGGTGAAAGGGGGCGTCAACTCCAGTACAAACCGGAGTGAACAATGCATTGATAGCCCAGGCAAGAGAGCCCAGAGAGTGACCAAGAGAATAAAACAATTTTCGCGTTTCTCAATTGTACATTGCAGATGTATTCAATTTTTATGATTTACACAATGTGCATAACATATGCAATTTTTTCCATCATAAAAATGTATGTGACTAAAGGTACGCGGAATTACTTAAAGAAAAAAAAATTGATTTTGGTGATCTTCATGCTACAGGACACCTTGAGCGTTGAAAACAGAACGGAAAGTCTTCGCGCGCGTTTGTGTATTCAAATCCGTTTTCTGAAAAGATTTCCTCATTTAGTTCCTTTCACTTCCATCTCATTTCCCATTCACTCCAATTACAGCCCCATTAGAATTGCAGATCTTGTTCCTTGTTACCGTGACGGAGCGGGTCACGGTTTGAAATGGGGTTCGATCTGGTTCTCCGAACGATTCGGAAGCTTCGCTGTTCGGGGTCATTTCCGAAAGAAACACCCCGAGACAGAAATATCGGATCCTTTTGCCTGTTTTGTTTTTCTTTAGTATTATGTATTTGCATAATGAGTTAACTGTCGGACCACGGTCAAGCAAACGAGAACGATACTTGGATTTGATATTTCATTTTTCTAGCTTCGTAGACCTCCTTCCCCCTGCCCCCGTATCTAAATTCATTTCTGCAACTTTCCGACCCCCAGCTTGATGCTACGCTAATTGCATGACAGAGGTTTTCATAGGTAATACAAAATGAAAGATCAAGTAAGAGCTGTATGTACTATAATGAAGATCGTTTCATTGAAGACTGTTTCAGTTGAAAGCAAGATGTTTCTCTCCGTAGTACCTTCCCATTCCCCCCCCCCCTATAATGCGATTGTTTTGTTTTATTAAGATACCACTTGTGTGCCTATGGTATCTCAGAAAATTCGTCTAAAAAGTTGTGCACGTTTTTAAAAATATATAACAAAGATTCAAAATGATTGTAAATTAAACAAATAAATTGTATTTACTGTAGCACACACACAACAAAGAGTATCTGGTTGAATCTACCAAGATGTGGGTGAGGGAGTGTTTATTGCCATCGTGCTATAAGCACACGAGGGATATTCACTACGGACCTCATAGTTTTGAACCACGGTGAAGGATCTGAACTGTCAATCCCCTCTCCGAACTACCACACCACGCCATGTTCAAACTCATGACACGCCGGTCAAAAACTTGCGATTATAACCACTAGACCACCACGGCCTCAAGCCAGTCTAATAGCTTGATTTTAATAAATATGAACAAAATTTTTAACAAACTTTCAATGGTATAATGGGAAGTTATAAAGGAAATTGTGTCTGGTTAATCAGTTGTATTTGCGCAAGGACCATTTTGACCAAGTCGGGCTAGGTTAAAAAGAAGAAAAATAATAAAGAAATGAGCGACTATATGAGAACAATGGGCTATGGATCTGGTCATTATGATCCACGGACAACATAACACTCGCCACTTGTCAGGAGCAACACCGACCACAGTAACTCTGCTACCAGGGATATTGAGCCATCATCTTCATTAGGAATCTTTTTGTGTTAGTAAAAAATGTATTTCCAGCTGTGTATTTTCTGAGAATTCGTCATCGGAAATAATGACTACTGCTGAGCGTTCAATTGAATTAGGCCTTTAATTCCTTACGTGCTTTGGAAGTTAGGAGAAGGAGTTGTGCCACCGTAACTAATATCTTCGTCACTCGATCATGATACAGAATTTTAAGAACCCCGTGGGATCTTTACTCAACATCTGTAAAATGTTATTTCCAGCCAAATATTCGGCCATAATAGCAAGCGAGTTTTAGTAACGAATCTTGATTTTATCGAGATACTATGATGTCATGGAGTGTAACGATTTGTTGAAGGCATTTGAGGTGATTGCTGATGACCCACATAAAACGCCCTTTCGACCGATCCAAACTGCAAACCTTTATCTAGAAGATATCTAAACTTCAATATATAGCCAAGTCTGGAGATCTGGCAGCATAGCCCTGTCATTGAGTTAGTGGCTCGCAATGCCTCAGAGTTCTGATTCAACTACAGGCTTTTTTCATAATGGGATTAACTATGAGAAAAATCTGTAATTGAATTTGTTAAGGATCAAAGTCTTGGTGGTTGTGGAGAGTAGGGTGTTGACTTATGTACCGATATAGTGATCTGACCCTGGTTTGAAATTACGAGGCATTTATTAAGGACTTACACAACAGTGTTTCTCAAATTTTCAATATTTGCAACCAAATTTGGAATCCCAATTTTCATTGCGCCCTCCCCATGCAATAGCAATGTATTGAATGCAAGGTTATTTTATATAGATATATACGTCCCTCTTCACAAGTAAAAATCAATTTAAATCTCTTACAACCTTGCAACAAAAAGGAGTTCGCTGCACATCTCAGGCAGAAAGGCATCGCCACCATCAAGGAGCTTTCTAATTCGGCCAGAAACCAAGTAATTGCCTACATGGATGGATATTATGACTGACCTTGATAAAGGTGGTGCTGGAATCTATTTTATTCACCCAGATAGTGAACCTGGATCCTATAGAATTCCTATGGGTAAAATTTTCTCAAACTTTACGTTCGAGCAGTTTTGGATAATTACCACAGCAAGGCAATTGAGAGTTCTAGTGGCATCCTACTGTTCTCATACTCTAGATCTGAGCTCTAGGGGATCCTGATTGACAACTTTTAACTGACCGAGGAAAAAATGACCCTTATAAACACAGTAGTTGCAGTCCAAAGCATTTCCCAATGGATAGCGGCCCACTTAGACATCTTCGTCGGTGAAAAAGCTGATAACTTTGTCAAGGAGACCCAAATTACTATCAACTTTCCAATAGCCTTACCCTTACCGATGCCGATGGAATGGCCAGACGTAAGCTCACCTCCCACCCGGTTGAAAAGTACTTTATTCCAGAGCTTGATGGTAACCGTGTACTTTCAACCACCAAAGCCTACGTACAAGACACTTGAAATGGATGAAACTATCCCCTGAGGACCAAAGAGGTTACTATACTGTCCGCGCATTCAACTTTCTCCTAATCCTATTTTTAACTGTCCTTCTATATTGGCTAAACTGCACAACATAGACATAAACCCCTCGGACCATCAACTGCTTTATTTGCCAAAGGTTTTCGACATTGTAAGGGCCGTTTTAGGTGCCTTTGGCGCCATCTGGTTTCTATGCTCTACTTGGACAAGACAATAACAATAGTATTTTAGCTTTTGCTCCAAAATACACTAACTTAATTATAATTCGCCCAAAGTATCAAGATAAGTATTAAATTTTGTATATGTTATTTTTAACTAACATATACAAAGGAGCGTTTGGGAGTCACTAGTAATTATTAAAAATTTGTTTTTAATTTAGTGTTGATAAATTATCAAATACTTTCTGCAGTACTGATACATTTTTGAGTGTGTTATATCCATGTAAATATGAATTTATTTTTTTATTATGGCGGAATGCATGTATTTTGTTTCGCTTCTTTTCGGTAAATAATAAAAAACTACTAACCCATATTGAAATTAACTAATATTTTATTTTCAACTTCTCAATATGTTCACGTCCCCCATGTAGGGTTATCACGTCCCCCTAGGGGGCACACCCCACAGTTTGAGAATCGCTGACTTACAAGAATGCTTTAAATCCTGGGAGAGCGCGATGCTCTCCAGGGGCGTAGCTATTACCGTATCAATGATACGGAGCCCCCTAGCTACAGGGCCTCCAAAATGAGTAAGCAAAAAGTCACAAAATGTTAAAAGGCCCCAAAATAGAGCCTTAAAGGAATTTTCATACAGGGACACCAGTGATGCTCTCCCTGGTATATGAATTACAATAAGTCTGGCAAGGACCTATCTTCCAATCGGAGTCCTTTAAAGGAAATGCAGAAATCACCAAGAATGCTGTTATTATGGTTATAATTAACGTGCTTTACCCAAAAAATAACCTGGAAAACGATGTCATCTTTTTAATGGCGTTTGAAATGTGTAACTCATGGGGCATTGTTCCTTCTGTGCAAACAATGGTTTTCCCGATACCATTTGCCCAGATGGCGTCAAAATTAACGAGGAGGTAGCATCTTAGAGGGACACAAACTTTTTACTTTTATCATCCGTAATCGGAATATTTCGTAATGAAAAAACTGTTGAAACTTAAGCCCAGTGTTCATGGAATAAAATTTAACCTTTTTCCAATCCCTCTAATGCAATTAAGGATCGGCCATTGGAGTAAATTCATTTCGTATATTGAAACTAGATCCCCCCCCCCCTTTCGATTCTTTTCGACTAATCTCATTTCGCATTCAGTGATACGAAACACTCCAATTACAGTGGCTGCCGAAACCATTAGAGAGATCTCGTTTAACCCACTGCCTTCACTCCCGGGAATATTTCGAAAAAAGCATTCCTTTTCTGCCACAGGACGGGTCAGGCCAGGAGAGGCCACTGCCTCAGACACCCCAAGCGGGCGAGATTCAGATACTTGTGAAAACGGTTTACCGATGTGTGCGAGAGAGATACGTATTTCTACATTTATAGCAATTTTTAATATTTGAAATGTTTTTGAACTCCAGAGCGTCAGTGAAAAGATTGCAGGGAATATTTAAAAGCTAAGCAATTTTTTAACTATCACTTTTTATTTTATTTGTTTATCATGTCTCTAACGATCAACTACAATATTAAATATTCCTTTTTGAATAAACTTTGTTTACTTTTCAAGACTTAAAAAGAAATTCAATTACGTTCTACAAGTAATATGCCATCCTTTTTTAATTACTCATTTTGAAAGATTTGTTAAATTTTCCGATGCTTCAAAATTTGAAAAAAAAAAGGTTTAAATATTAAGGCTCCTTTTTGGAAGTCTAAATTTAGAATTCATGCTTTTTTTAACGCCCCCCCCCCCTTTTATAGAATATAAAACCAGACGGATTGACCAGCGTAGCAAGAGGTATTAGCGTCGTAACTTATAATAAAAATCAAGAGATGAGGACGAAACCTGAGCTAACATTCCCACCTTCCAATTTCCCCCATCCCATCTACTTGAGCCTCCACCGATTGAACAGTACTGCATCAGATATTTTATTAGGTGGCTCTTCAGTGACATCAGGACCCATGGCTTGACTGCTCCGGTCATTCGAAATACCCCCAGGTGCAAATTACCGTACAGACCAGGCGAGTCGCTGGAATCAAAATCGCTGAACGTACGCATATTATTCGGAATGGTAACTGGATGTACCAAAAGGTACGCAGATGATATTCTTAGACATCATGTCGTACCTTACGCGGCACCATTCGCAATTCTTTTCAATTAAATCATGACAATACCGAACCCTCATGCTGCTCGATTTATGGTGAAGTTGCTGCTTAACAAGAGAGCTTTCCCCTGGCCGATTCATCTTGCGTGGAACACACTCTTTGTAGTAAACACAACGCGTTTTCTGTCTGTGGCTTGAATACTTCAAGAAGTGCGAAGTCTTATCAATAACTATATGCTATCCACGGAAAGCAACTATGTCAGCTGTTCTAGGGGCTTTCGTCCTTTCCAACAATATTTTTGTCATTCACTGCAACTAAAGCTCTTTTCAAGTTCTTTCCGTCATTTCAAAGAAATAAGGCTTCCATGAAATGTTTTAGCGGCTTTTATTTCTATATTACATTCTATACTTTTCTATATTCCTATACTTTTCATTTTATGCCCATGCAAGGCTGTTCTTGCAGGGCTTTCTTCCCTTGTTTATTTGCTCTCCTAATTTTTGAGTTCCCTCAATTTTTTTACGAAGAAAAATTTTATTTTGAATTTCATACGATTCAAATTACCAGTTAATAAATAATCAAACATCTGTAATTTTATTACCGTAGGCTGAAAGGGTCGTTGTTACTAAATCCGACTATAAGAAATAACCAACTATAATTTTTCAAGGTAAAAAAGCGCTTATTTTTTTAAAATTAACAATTTCTGAATACTTTTGGTTCTTGAATATTATTTGAAACAACTCTATACTTTAATAGCGTTCAATAACATCTCTGGGAATAAAATTGTATCAAAATGAAAATACAGTAGAACCTGTTTTCGTGCGGTCCTTTTTGATGCGATTTCATTTTTGTACTCCTTTTTTTCTGGGGGGTCTTTTTTATGCGGTATATGAATTTTAACGGCTTTGGCGCCACTGAAATGTCTTCTATCCGTATACCAGTGGCGATGGAGAATGTTAGAGCCTTCCTGCAAAGTCTGGTTTTGCCTTTAATATTTTATAGTCGTTAGGCCGGGGGGGGGGGTGACCAGAGTGACTAGCTCTTTCGAGCTTTAACCTCTCATCATTAGGATTTTGAATGACTGTAATGTTATGACTCTTGCCCTTTATTAATATTTTATTAATTAGGTAGATACGTACTTGGTGTTAGTTAGGCCTTGGGCCCCCTAGAGCCCTCACCCTTGCGAGGCGGGGGTGTATGTTGCGCCACTGCAATGTACATACATTCACTTCAAGACGCTATGTTCATTCTTTTATAAAGAGTCTTCCGACAATGCGCGTTCAGTTGCTTTTTCTCAAAGCGTCAGCAGCCCGTGCTTGATTGAAGACGAAATTTTCAATGACAGTGACAGTATTAATAATTTAGTAGATTATAAATTCGGACAAAAATAACCGGTTTCTTTGAAAGCGCATAAAATATATGCAGGAATACAGCTTTCCATCGAATTGGAAAAGTATTTTCAAAATAGATACCAACCCCGAAATGAAAGTTTCAGTATGAAATTTCAAAAAGAGCTTCAATCCTGCACACCTGATTATCGTGACATTTACAAGCAACTGACCAATCAACCTTCATCGTAAAAATTTATCTTTTACTTTATGGTGCCAATAAATAAGTAAACTGAAATTGTATCTGCAAGTGGTGAAAGCGATTTTGATCTTTTTCATCACAGGGAGACTAATGCTTTGGATTACGACGAGTAGCAGTGAATTATGGATGTGAATTTTGAAAATTTCTCCATGTACACAATGAGAAACTAAATGTTTTAAAAATGTTTCAATGCGTAATTTAATTATTTATTTTGTTATGGAAATATTTTCTAAAGAGTTTCGTAAATAATTGTCGTATTTTCTAAGTTCGACTTTTTTTATGCGGTACCTCTCCACCGCATAAAAATATTTTCTGGAGTACTTCGACGAATTCGTTTATTATACGCAAGAATTATGAAACTTTCGAGTAATTTTTGTGCGGGTTTTTTTATGCGGTTCCTATCAACCGCACAAAAACAGGTTTAACTGTAATAAAATTAGATAATATAGCTAAAACACACTCATGTACCGTTTTATCTTCCCTCTGAATACCTTAATTTAATGCGGACAAATAGAAAAAACTATGAAGCAAATTTTCTTGATATAAAAATACGATTAAAAGATATGGTTTTTACTATTAATATTTTTGACAAAAGAGAGGAATTTAAATTCAATATTATTAAAGTACATCGTTGGGAAAGTAATATACATGGATCAATATTCAGAAATATTACTATAATTACCTACAACGTAATAAATTTCTTGTTTAAAAAATTCAGAAAAATAAAAAGAATCTTATTAAATACTGTTTAATTCAAAAATACCCAATCAATTTTATTTATAGCTATTTGTGTACAGAATTGTCTTAATTGTATGGATTAAATTCTTTAAAGAAGATTAGTAGTTTATTATCATAGATTTTTCTCATGAATATTCATTTCCACTCACTAGTTAGACATACACATAGTCATCTGTTTACTCTCTCTCTGTGTAATATTTTATAGACAAATACATTTCTAGAGCTTCTCAAGTAATTTTGTAGTAATGATCTTTACATATGCATAACTATATAATTATTTTAATACTATAACTTTATACTTTTTGCTGAGTGCTACAATTCAACCAATAATACCATGTTTTGAATTCGTATTTGGGTCCATAATCTGGTATATATATAACAGCTTGTTTATTCTACATAGATTCACTACTCATTTTTGAATGGAGTTTCAGGTTCCCTTTTTCGTATAATGGATTTAGAAATTCTATCCATTATTTTTTAAATTGATTTCGCTCAGTGTTACGGAGAAGGTTGTGGCTAGCCTCACAAAAATTATTAAACTCCACATTATATAAATTATTATTATATATAAGAGCTGTCCTAAGTCAACAATGTTTATGATATTGCAGCATCCATAATTTTGAAATTTTAATATCTGTTTTTTTTAAATTCCACAATATTTGTTTTTATGTAAACTTCACTTATCTTTAGTATCATATATATAGTTTTTTCATAGATATAGGTCATACATTTTCATATTTGAAATTATTGATACCTATGCCTTAGCAATAAGCTTTCGATTGTATTCAAAAACTATAACTTTCACCTCGCCATCTCCGGTACAACGGGGAGATTTGAAACCGCAGCGTTTTTATAAAAGAATACATCTTTTTCTTTAGATTCCAGTTCAAGCGTGATATTTTTGACTGAGATATAGGGCGTCTCTAAAATTTTCATTTAATATTGATGTTGCACAGGGCTCACAAGCGTTTGAATTGTATAATATAAACAAAAGTACGTTCAAGTGCTAGCCAGCCGGGTGGCGTAGTTGGTTTATTGCTGGCCTTCTGCACCTAAGGATGCGGGTTCAACCCCAGCCCAAGTCAGTGGATTTTCGTGATGTAGAAAATCGACAGAGGCCATGTCGAATGATTATATGGCATGTAAAAGATCCCAGGAGTGTCTTTTTGGCTTGGGTGATCTCGGCAAAATTAAATCCTAGTACAAGTTCGTATCGTCAGATCTCAGGTGCCTCCCTCTAGGGGAGAAACTGGGCGTCAAAATTACCTGCGGCGATTGGGATCCGCTTCTATGGTGGCACACTAAAAAGAGATACCAGCATCCGAGAACTGAACTAGGTCTGAAATGGTAAAACACCAATTCACAGCTCATTAGAAAAAAAACCCCGTTCGAGTGCTATGTTAAAAAGGCGGGTTCTTTTGTAGCGAATTTCAAATTTCATTAGTATCTTTTTTCTCTCGTCATTTTAATTTAATTTTATTGCTTTCAATCGATTCTAAAATGTTAGATCTTTATTCTTTTTTTTATGTGTTTCATAACTATTAGAGTTTTATAAATATGGTCTGGCCGACAGTACGATGTGTGTAGAGTCATTCACGTGTATCAAAAAGCATATTCGTGGGTAAGAGGCTTTTCTTCAAAATTTTTTCCTTCACAAACATGGGATCAATTACATACTTATGCACGAAAAAACAATCTCTTTCGAAAGATTACCCTGGGGAAACTGGGAAGGGCAGAGAAATGAACAGTTATTACTAAAAAAGGATACAGTCAGATAAAAGTTTCATATTTTTCGTGGTGAAAAATTCAATTACAGATAAGTTCAAAACATACATGAATAGATTTCATTGACGAAGACCCCTCCTCTCACACTCCTAAGGAGGAATCGTCCCCTTAAAAGGAGTAAGCGCACGGGTTGGGTGCCAACAGCATTAAAAAAACGTGACAGGATATTTTTTTTCAGATTCGTAAAGGTAAAAGCAATATTTTATATTAAAAACAACTTTGTTAAAAATTTTTTCATTCTGGTTTGTTGTGGAAAAGGAATCGATGACCGTTGTTCCACACTTCATCTAAGGTCTCTGAGCCTGGGGCACCGAAACGGACAAGAAAAAAATGAAACTGTGATTCGCTCTAATAATTTCCGCCTTATTAAATGCGAAAAAGTTGCACCGGCAATTAAAGAATGCCTTATCATTGGACTCATTTCCCACCTTTTGTTTTTGAGAAAGAAAACTGGGAAATTACGTTCTATTGTTCAATAAGAATAATTTTACGCTTTTTTTTATTTATCTCGACCCGATGGATGCTTTTAACTCAGGGTAGCTGCGTTTCAAACAAAATTTTTTCTCTACTTGTTACAGCAATATTGTAAAAAGCACATTAATTGGATCAGGAAAGAAAGCTGAATGTAACAGCTACAAGAATGAGTATTCCGTTTCTTGTAATTGTTCAAAATGATTATGAAAATATAGTAATTGTTCCATTCAATTGTTATATTTCGTTGAATGTTGTTGGAAATACATAACGAATTCGAGATTTCGAAAATTCTACCCTTGCTGCATATATTGTTTTTTCGAAATTCGATTTTGTCATAATTAAGCCCGAAAAAAACTTGAAAAATTCTAATTATTTACTTTCTACAGTGTTTGAAAATATGTGAAATAATTATGCGAGAATAAAAATGCTAGTTTTCAAATATTCTTCTTTATAAATTTAAATACTTTTAACGATAGGAGGAATATATGAATGGGTATTGTTTTTAATTTTTTTCTCGAGGTTCATTTTATTACAATAAAATACACAGAGCAGAGCAATCTAACTTTGAGAAGGACAGTGAAAATCCATGTAAAAATGAAACCATTTCTGAGAACACCGATATTTTAACCGAACACAAGAGTCAAATTTTC
Organism: Trichonephila clavata; assembly: GCA_019973975.1. Lineage (NCBI taxonomy): Eukaryota > Metazoa > Arthropoda > Arachnida > Araneae > Nephilidae > Trichonephila > Trichonephila clavata. The sequence continues at coordinate 18,441 of BMAO01002033.1, forward strand.
AAATAGCAAAGCCCATCTGCTCTATTAAAATCCGAAGTTAAGTAAACGTCAAAGGTACCAGACGATTGGGAATGAACCGAGGAAGACGTTTTGACAATTTATATTCCGATATTGCAATTAGTTAAATAGATAGTAATTAAAAACATTCAACTCAACAATTTGGTTTGTATAGGCGAACAGCGACTGGAAATTTTAAAATACATTTCTGGCAGGGATTGGGGAGCGGATGCTCGGACCCTTTGAAATACCCATATATTGCTCTCACATTCGACCTATCCTTGAATATGGTGTACAGGTCTATCAGGTTGCCTCTGCTAGCAACCTTGATAAATTAGAAAGGGCACAACTCTCTGCTGCCAGAGTCATAACTGGTCTCCGCAATAGCTGCCCGAGGGATATTGTTTTGTATGAAGCTGACTTGCAACCTCTCAGATTACAGCAGATTCCTGTTGTATATATACTTTGCCAAACTCATCAATTATGGAGACCTCTTGTGATGTGCGCCGTTGGCACAATAATCGTCGCCTTAAGAGAGGCTTAGATATGCTGAAAGAGAGGGATGGAGTAGAGTACGTTTCTCTGGTTCGCTGCACGGAGTTTGCTGCGTCGTTCTATGAACACTGAATTATCCTCCCACACTAACATCCTCCAGAGTATTTTAGGCAGCTTGCTTTGGAGACTATTCATAAAATTCCGTGTGATATGTTACAGATCTATACTGACGGCAGCATGGGTGTAGGCGCTGTTTCGGGAAGGGGAATTTTCATCAGAAAATGGAATGGTATCAGGATCTGTAAGAGAAATCCTGACTTCTGCACAGTATTTCGGGCAGAACTCTTAGCTATTGAGGAGGCTTTGAAATTTTGCTTTACTGAGAGTATCAATACAGATATTTGGATATTGAATGATATAACCGAAGCTCTATTCAGCATCGATCTGAAAGGTGGAGACATGGTGACAGAACGACAACGAGTATTGTCCAGCTATTAAACAGCTTGAATGCCAATGTTAAGACCTTTTTTTCAGTGGATACCATCACACGTGGATGTCTATGGAAATGAGATATAGATGGTTTGGCCAGTGAGGGCAGCCATAAAGATTCTACACATAGTGGCTGCTTTAATTTTTCAGAAATTGCTACCCGGGTCAAACAAGATATCGGTTCCTCTTGGAGGCAGGCCCCCGTACATGAAAGGTATGAAGGAAATCACCCTGGTGCTGCTTTGCTTGGGGCAAGCAGTTGGCGAGATGAAACTACTCTTGCTAGGTTTCGCATTGGATATACTCGAGCTCAACGGCATATGGATGGTCTTCAAGTTTACCATCCTTGTCCGAATTGTAATGTGACCCAAGTCGCTCCTGCCCACATCTTGGCTTGTATTGATTGCCATAAGAGCCAGATGCTCTCAAATTCTGCTATAGTACTTCATTGTTTAAAAACGCAAGGGTTTATGGACTTGATCTAGATGTTTCTATCGGTCACGTGGGATAAGAAACAAACATTCAAATCAACTTTCGCCTGCATTGTTGCAACAACATTGTCATAAAAATGATGCAAGTTGGTCTTGAAAACAGGTTTTCGACGTCAGTTGGCGTTCATTTATTACTTAACGACACTTAGCTTAAATTAATATCTTTTTACAAATTAAAAAGCAGTACTATTTTTCATAAATCATAAATAAACTAATTTTTTAGTAATATATTCGTAAATTGTTCAATTTTTGGTGGATGAAACTACATTCGTTTTTAGTGCCATTATGTCTGATTAATATAATTAATTGAAGTTAAATATTCAATTGTAGATGTGGCAACACTTTACGTTTTAATTCCTGTTTTTTGAAAGTTTATCTTTTCTATCTCTGTGCTTGAGTAGTATTGACGAAACTTTGCATCTTGGTGAGCTCAGGTTGTATGATTTATAAAAAAAATTGCTTATTTTATTATAATATAAATTAATGTAGGAAAGGAGTGCAAGTTTTCTTTTACTTCTTTTGATTTTTATTGTAAGAGATGGCACCACTAATCGAAACCACGTGAGTTTTAGCTGTGCGATACGATGAGGTCATGTATTTATAAAGGGGGCAGAAAAGAAAAACTGGGAGTGGCACCAAAGCTTGAACGGTCAGGTCACAGGAAATCGGTCTCTTCGTTGTTTTGAGAAAGAGTACGTGTTTTCGGAATTAGTATGGTGCTATCTCCATTTATTTAAAAACCCCTTGTAAATAGTAAATGTTTTAGTTGTGTTATTAATAAATTAGGATATTTTAACTCTGCGTGCTTATTTTAACATTAAAATCGAACCTTCCCCTAGACGCCGTCCCACAAATTGGGGGTTCGACCGAGAATTTTTTAAACTATTCAAAGTTTTATCTCTCTAAGAGCATTTTTTAAAAGTTTTACCTCCTCATCGATTTTTGATTTCCTGAGCGGTACATAGACCTTGCCTTGCATTGAATAGAGACCCGGTGAAGCCTTCAGCTGGATAAGAAATTTTACGAGCGATACGGAAGTCTTACGAGCGATACGGAAATACTTCAGCGAGAACAGTCTACAGGTGGAAGGGGTCCATTGACTTGGTTAGAAACACGGAATCTTGGCGAATTTCCACGTCAGCTACAGTCAACCAAAACTGGAAGCCCAGCGACTCAACGAGATACTGAACGAATTATACGGGATTACCTTGATCATTGAGGTCAACACTGACGAGAGAACCTTTGGAACTGCATCGAATTGCGAGTTATCAACACGAAACAAGATTTCCTGTGTCATTGAGGTCAAAGTAAAGTGTCTTCAGAATTACATTGAATTGTGCTAGTATCCTTTTTTTTTGGTATTGTGTGAGTAATAGGCGAAAGTTATATAAATGAATGATTTTGTGTGTATATTTCTTGTTCTGTGAATCTGAAATTGAATTTTGAAGTACTAGGTACTATTATTGGTTTAATTGCAGACATAGATATTTGATGTTCTTTTAGTTTTGGATTAATAACTGAGTACTTTCCGTGTTTTTTCTTAATAATCTATTTTTGATAAATGAGAGGAACGCGTTGTTTTTTTTAATAAAAAATAAAATTGATATTAACTGTAATACTGTTGTGTTTGGTAAAAGGATTTAAGTTCCGGGAATTCTTTAAAAAGTCCATTTTTGTCTATAATTGTTTATAATTGATAATTGCATCTTATTTAAATTATCTTTTGTTTCTTTTTAAGTGTGTAAACTTTTTGCGTGTCATTTTAATGGTTTTGTCTCATTTAACTTGGGTAAAAATTTAAGTTGTTCTCTGGGTCACCATTCTGAGTATAAAAATGACATTCTTACTCGCGAAAAGGAAAGAGGATTTGGTGTCACTCGCCGAGGATTTGGATCTTACTATCGAAGCAGGTATCACAAAATTGAAGTTAAAGGAGCTGATCGTAAAAAGCCCAGATTACGTTGAAGACGATGTTAAAAAGATGCTTGATAGCATAGTGGAGGAACGTACAGAAAGAGAAGAGAGAGAAAGGGCTGAGAGAGAGGATATGCGAAGGGATGAGAGAGAAAGACGAGAGTACGAATTAGAGAAGTTGCGAATACAAGTGCAACAGACTGCCGGTATGCCGAATAACACCGAAAACGTTCAAGCATCGAATAAACTGTTTCACGAAACTTTTCATATGAAGGAAGATATTGGTTTGAATCTTACCTTATTTGAGCGTCATGCAGAACTAACTGTCTTACCGAAAAAAAGATTGGGTTCAAAAACTTATAGGTTTAATACCCGTCGAAATTGCCCATCTTATCGCAAGAGAACCAACTGATAAGTGTAATGATTACGATCATGTAAAGGATTTACTCTTACAAAGATTTAAATTATCTCCGGAAAAATTTCGTCAGTTATTTTTGTTTCACCAAAAGTCCGATGAACGAACATGGCAAGATTTTCAACACGAATTACAGACGTATTTTGATGGATGGACTTTGGGCTTAAAAGTTAACACCTAGGACCAATTACGAAAATTAATCATAGCCAATCAAATGAAGAAGAGGGCGCCGTATGATTTTCAGGAACACTTTTTGGACGAATGGTCTAGTATTAACTCATCTATTGAGCTAGCGAAAAAATTTGAAGATTATGAGGACGTCCGAAGAACTATAGGGCCAAAGCAGTTAAACTCATTTGCTAAGAGATCGAACAATAACGATAATTGTTCTCAAAGGCAAGAACGTTTTCACCTTGGAAATAATTGGAATGATAGAAAATGCTTTCAATCGACGAGAACTTACGATAAAAGAGTTAAACAGGTAACATGTAGCTACTGCAGGGGACCAGGTCACTAAGCCGTAGATTGTACAAAGCGCAACAAGGGTACGAAAATCAATAAATCTTCAAGCTCTGCGGTCCAGACCTGTTCTCGAATTCAGCTAGACAGAATTAAGACCAGGAAAATAACCATCGGAAGCAGGACTTTTGAGGCTCTAATCGACACTGGAAGCTCAGTTTCGCTCATTCGTGAAGATGTAAGCAAAGGAATCATCGAGCAATCGAAGCTCTCGAAGGACATTGTCGTGTTATCTGGATTGGGAAAGTACGAAGTCAAAACAAAAGGATCGTTCCAACGAGACATCGAATTGGATGGAGAGAAATATTCCGTAATATGGCATGTCGTGCCTGCGGTGCATTTGGAGTTCCAGGCAGTATTGGATTGGACATTTTGGAACAAGCCTTTGTTGGCTTTGATAAAAAAGGTGTTTATTTCCGTAAACACGAAGAGAAGGTGTGGTTTGTGAATACACAGGTTTATGAGGCAAGAACTGAAGACGAAATCGAAGTTAAACATGTTATTAATCCTCGAATAAGAAAGGAACTCTCTGAACTAATCAACAGCTATACAACTAAGAAGACCGAAACGACAAATGTATCCATGAGAATTATCCTGAAGGATGATATACCAGTTTACCAAACAGCACGCCGTTTGTCATTTCTGGAGAATCAGACCGTCAACAAACAGATCGACGAATGGTTGGATAAGGGAATCGCGAGACCAAGCTCTTCTGAATATGCAAGTCCAATCGTGTTAGTCAAGAAGAAAGAAGGTACCGACAGAATATGCATTGACTATAGGAAACTGAACCGAAAACTAGTCAAGGATCGCTTCCCCTTGCCACTGATAGAGGACGTATTGGATAGGCTGCAAGACGCTAATGTGTATTCCACGTTAGACTTGAAAAATGGGTTTTTTAATGTCGACGTTAACGAGGATTGCAAGAATTTCACCTCCTTTGTTGTACCAGACGGGCAGTTTGAATTTAATAGGGTACCTTTTGGTCTAAGTACAAGCCCAAGCGTATTCCAAAGATATGTGTACAGCATTTTTAGGGAACTCATGCGAAAAGGCATCGTAATAATTTATTTGGCCGATTTGATCGTTCCAGCTAAAGATGAGAAAGAAGGTTTGGAAAAACTAAAGAAGGTGTTTGAGGTCGGATCCAGATATGGGTTGGAGATCAAGTTTGAAAAATGTCAGTTTTTAAAACGAAAGGTGGAATTTTTGGGTCACGTTATCGAAAATGGAACGGTGCGCCCTTCAGTTGCAAAAACGATAGCTGTCGAGAGGTTTCCTGTACCAACGACTGTCAAACAAGTCCAAAGCTTTTTAGGACTCGCTGGCTATTTTCGAAAATTTATTCCGTCATACTCTAAAATAGCGAAACCTTTGAATGATCTAATTAGAAACGACAATCGATTTTTTCTTTGAACGTCCTCAAATAGAAGCATTTGAAAAGCTCAAGCAATTATTGACTGAAAGTCCAGTATTAAGTATTTTCCAGCAGGGAAAAACAACCGAATTGCACACGGACGCAAGTCAACAAGGCTACGGAGCCGTCTTACTCCAAGAGGCAGAAGATGGAAAATTGCATCCTGTTCAATACATGTCTAAGAAAACTACTCCGGCAGAGGAGAAGTATAGCAGCTATGAACTTGAAGTTCTTGCTGTTGTCAACGCTTTAAAGAAATTTCGTACCTACCTTATGGGAAATCATTTCAAAGTCATAACGGATTGCTCAGCGTTTCAAAGGACTATGGACAAAAAGGATTTGGTTACTCGTATAGCGCTATGGGAATTATTGCTGGAAGAGTTTGATTATGAATGAGTGAGTGAGTGAATGTAGGGTTTTATGGCGCAAGAGCCGATTTCGGCTAAGCTGCGCCAATCAATCTTTAAAATATTAAAAATCATTAATAATACTCGCATATAAAAGTTCACACATATATACAGCAAACAGATTTTGGTGGGGGATGCCCCACCAAGTCAAATAAGGTTAAAATAATTCAAAGAAAAAAATATTTTTATATCTAGGTGAAAGTATTTATATAACAAGATTTTGGTGGGGATTACCCCCACCAAGTATGATTGAATAATTTCACTTCCTGTTTTTCGTCGGGGTTAATAATTTCCTTTCAGTTTCTTCTTCACGCTTTCTTGGAGTAATAACGTGTAAAAATTCCTCCTGTCTCCAGCCCTCATTTTTCCAGTACTCTTCCGACAAGTGTTTTATTATATTCTTTTTCGATGTTTCCACCTCTTCTTCTATGTCATACATAATCATGTCCTCATCTGAGGTGTCGTCCTGAATAGGTGAGCTTTTTTTCGGTTTATGGGGTGCCATTTTTATCTCTATTTTTGGTTCTCCAGTGTTAAATAATTTTTTGGTAGGAAGCTTTTTTTTACGACGTTTTGAAACCTGAGATACAGAAGTTGTATCTGTTGATGCTAAGCTATTGGATTCTGAGGTAGCAGCTATTGTACTAGATGTTGTACAGGTGGGAGTTTCAACAACAACAGAAGAGGGTTGAATAGTTGATTTGGAAGAGGATTCAATAGGGGAAAACTTATTATTGGTGGTGGAAAGTACAGGTTCCGACACTGTATCTGCTATTGAAGAGGCGGCAGGCAAGAGGTTTGTTTGGGTTGACGATGATGAGGATATTGATGTATTTTGTTTCAAGAGGGATGAAGTTGGTTGAAGTAATTTTATAGGTGGACAAATTATTTTTGTTATATTTTCATCCGTTTGTAATTGCTAACAGTTATGGATTTGGCAGCCTGAGCGTAGGTTTGAGATGGTTGTGGGGCTATTAATTTTCGGGCTTCTGCATATGATATATTTTTATTAGATTTAATGGTTTGTATTTCTTTTTCGATCTTTCATTTAGGGCACAGTTTTGAATCGGAGGAATGAGGCTGTGAACAATTAACGCATTTCTGCTCCAGACTGCAATCTGTGGAAGGATGTCCAACAGTTGCACATCTAGAGCACGTCAATTGCCCACGGCAGGAATTTTGTGAGTGTCCGAACCTCTGACACTTAAAACAGCGCAGAGGATTCGGAATATATGGACGGATTTTACAATTCAAATAACCAGCTTTAATAGTTTTGGGCAGAGAGGGGCTGCTGAAAGTTAAAATTATATGTTTTGTAGGGATAATTGTAGCATCTTTTTTAATAGTAATTCTCCTGTTCTGAATCACACCCTGATCAGAAAATCCTTCAAGGATTTCTGCATCAGGAGTGTTCAACAAGTCAGGTTCAGAAATGACACCGCGAGAAGTATTTAGAGATTTGTGAGGACTTATTCTTATGGTAGAGTCGAGAAAAGATTTGGCAAGTAAAAATGACTTCGTTTGTAAAGCAGAACATGTTTCAATTAATAAATCACCGGATCGCAAACGTTTCACTGATTTAGGTTCGCCACCAATTCCAATAAGTGCCTTATGAATGGCAAATGGTGACTTTTTAGACATTTCATCGTTCTCCAAGGATATTATTAAAAATCTTACTTGTTTAGCAACTTGATCGACGTTAAGAGTGGGTAAATTAAGGCCTTTACCCTGGCACATCAGCATTGGATCCATAAAAGAAAACTGAAATTCATCCTGGCGTGCCTCCACCCACCACGGAGTCCAACAAGGGAGGCAGTGTGCCGGTCATCTTTCAAATGCCAGGCACGGCGCTTACCTGGAGTACACCCAGAATATAGTGCTACAGCATCAGGGCGAGGATCCAACGGGTAAACCCGGCACCCCTTATCTGCAGCACTAACCCTACAGCAATGTCTCCGAAGAGACTCATCACCAGCCGATTGACAGGGGCGGGCTCACTCCTGCCACCCGTCTACAGCGAAGCGTGGGCCAAAGGGAACGCAAAGGTATCCCCAGGACACCATTTTCCTCCTTACGGGACGCCGCACACGGCAAACATGCGGGTCGGAAAACCAACGTTGTTAGTAAGAAAACAAAGAAATAATACAAACATCAAAATAAATTGTCGAAAAAAAATATTAAATGAATTTAACGCAATACAAACGAAAAATATAGTATTATTAATGAATATTGTGAGTAATCTAATAAAAAATTAATCAATAATTTTGTACATGTAAATTTCGAAAAATTGTCTGCAGTCTAGACGGGAAAAGAAGAAAAGGGAAAATTGAATGACAAGAGGGTCGAAAATAGAGAAGGATCACTAGGGTACCCCGGGTTCGTGACACCCGAGTTTACCAAAGACAGTAAACCCCTTGGGAAAAGGAAAAGATCACTAGGGTACCTCGGGATTGTGACACCCGTACTCACCTAAAGAAGGTGAGCCCCCTGAGGGGGTTTGATTATGAAATTGTGCATCGTTCCGGCCAGAGAATGCAACATGTGGATGCCCTTAGCAGATATCCAGTTTTCAATAATTACTAACGATACTCTAACCGCAAGATTAAAAAGGACACAACAAGAGGATGAATACACTCAGAGTCTAAGGTCACTGATTGAAACAAACAGCAATTCAGACTTTTTCGATAAAAACGAAATACTTTACAAATATGTTGAAGGTCGTGAATTGATAGTTGTACCAAGATATATGCAAACTGAGATAATTAAGTTAGCACATGAGAAGGGACATTTCTCCATTGCCAAGACTGAAGGAGTTGTGAAACAAGAATTTTTCATTCCCAATTTGAGCAAGCAGGTGCAGAATGTAATTGTTAACTGTGTGCCATGTATTTTGACCAACAAAAAGAGTGGAAAAAAGGATGGATTCCTCAACCCAATTCCTAAAGAGGATGTGCCATTAAGTACTTATCACGTCGGTTTTATCCGACCTTTGCCTTCTACTAACAAGAAATATCAGCATATTCTCACAATAGTGGATGCTTTTACAAAATTTACCTGGCTTTATCGCGTTATATCTACTTCCGCAGATGCTTTGGATAAATTAAAATTGCAACAGAAGACTTTTGGTAATCCCAAGAGAATAATAACAGACAGAGGTTCTGCTTTTACTTCTGGAGCTTTTGGAGATTAATGTACTAATGAAAACATTCAACATTTGCAAATCGCCACCGGAGTACCCAGAGGGAATGGCCAAGTCGAGAGAATACACCGAACTATTATTCCCTTTTTGACCAAGCTGTCAATTGAGGAGTCTACCAAGTGGTTCAAGTTCGTAGACCAACTGCAAAGAATTTTAAATAGTACATTTAATCGTAGTACTAAGTGGTCTCCATTTGAATTATTAATTGGCGTCACCATGAGAAACAAGGAAGACCTTCGCCTGAGGGAGTTACTGATGGACGAAATGATGGAGGAATTTCAAGAACAGAGGAACCAATTACGACAAGACGCAAAGAAAAATATCCAGAAGATACAGGCAGAGAATTAAAGAACCTATGACAGGAAGCGCAGGAAGGCCCCTAACTACCAGATGGGTGACTTGGTGGTCATTCAGAGAACACAATTTGGGACAGGTTTGAAATTAAGGCCTAAGTTTTTGGGACCATATAGAATAGTTAAAGTAAAACCTAGAGATAGATATGATTTAGAGAAAGTGGGTGATCATGAGGGACCTAAGATAACAAATTCATCTGCTGATTTAATGAAATTTTACTCACCATGATGATGTATTTTTATAAAAAGGGTTTTCTATTCTTCTTTAAAGGAACATAGTGTGTATTAATGTGTTTTGTTTTCTTTGCTGTTAATATTTCATTTTTGAGAGTTGTATCCTTATTTTTAAATTTGAATGTCTATCTTGGAATTTTTATCTCCGATTAATATTAATTTTGCAGAGGCCGATATTTTGTTGTATGGTATGTAAAATCACTGAGGTCAGTGATTCCCAGGATGGCCGTACTTGTAGGAAAGGAGTGCAAGTTTTCTTTTACTTCTTTTGATTTTTATTGTAAGAGATGGGACCACTAATCGAAACCACGTGAGTTTTAGCTGCGCGATACGATGAGGTCATGTATTTATAAAGGGGGCAGAAAAGAAAAACTGGGAGTGGCACCAAAGCTTGAACGAAGGCAGGTCAGAGGAAATCGGTCTCTCCGTTTATTTGAGAAAGAGTACGTGTTTTCGGAATTAGTATGGTGCTATCTCAATTTATTTAAAAACCCCTTGTAAATAGTAAATGTTTTAGTTGTGTTATTAATAAATTAGGATATTTTAACTCTGCGTGCTTATTTTAACATTAAAATCGAACCTTCCCCTAGCCGCCGTCCCACATTAATATTATAATTTTTATTTCAGTACTCTTTTTGAACTAGTTATTTTATAGCATAAATTAGCATTGCTTATAAATCAATAGTTATTATTCCTATTCGTTTTGCATTAATTATTTTGTTACATCAATCAGTATTATTTCTAAATAAATATTTTATCATTTCTATGTTGTATCAACTAAGTCCGCTTAATTATTTCAGGTACTAAATAGGAAATTGTTAAAATTATGATTGTGTTTTGTTTTTTGTTATACGTTACATCATAAATGTCGCGAAAATTAGTATTGCTTATAAACCAATATATTGTTCTTATTTCTATATTTGTTTTGTATTGATTATTCTGTAGCGTCCATTAGTACTATTTATAAATTAATATTTTAGCCTTCCCTTCTATGTGTAGGGTGTTTTCCAATTCCCCTACTATTATATAGCTCACTCTTTCTCTCTCTTTTCAAACTTTCAATCGTTCATAAAATACTTTCTATTCTTCCAATCAAGTTCAAATATTTTTTTTAAACTTATAGTGAATGGCACTTGATGTTCATACAGATTTTTTCAATTATTAGTTCATTAATTACCGGTTAATTAAACTAACTACCGGCTTTCAACGCCAACTTAGATTCGTCTCCATTGTTGTAACAATGTAACTGTTAAAACAATGAACAAAGTGGGTGTCGAAAACCGATTTTTCAGACAAACTAGCCAAACCGGGTGTGCATTGTCACAACAATGCCGACAAAGCATCCACTTTTTTCAATTTCTACTCTATTAGTTCTATATATATATATATCTTGTTCAAATTTTCAATCGTTAATAAAATACATTATATTCATTCATCTGAAGTAGGAATTGACTTAAAGAATTTTTTTATATTACTTGTTTGTTTATTACTGTTTATTTATTAGTTAAATTTAATTTTTCTAATAAAATAGTACAGTAAAAAAGAAATCACATTCTCAGAAATTAGGCTATTCCAGTTGGGATTCGAACCCACGACCTATGGATTAGAAGTCCAACGCGTTATCTATTGCGCTACAGGGACACAACGAATGATTTTCATTTCTATCTATGCTGTTGGACTATTATGTTTGTTCGTTACCATTTTGTAATTTAATTAATGAATTAATATTTGAAAAAACTGTATTAACATCAAATGTCACTCACCATAAGTTTAAAAAAATAAAAGCAATGTTCATATATTATGCTTCATTATTAATTACCATCCTTATTTTCTATGCCTTATAATGATACTTGAAGTATTCTCTAAAGTTACAAAAGTAATTTTAATTTCAAAATATTTTTTCCATTGTTTTACTGAGCATAATATAATTTTGAATTACATTTTCTCTTTTACATACCACTTCTTAAAAAAATATTTCATGAATATGAAAAATATTTTATACACATATGTAAAATAATGATCAAAATAAAATTATCCATATGTCTTATCTTTGAAAAATTTGCCTCTTTTATATTACGAAATGCAATTAGTTAAATAATATGAATTCAAAACCTTAAAAAACCAGTTTTTGATACCAACTTCAATTTGTTTGCATTGTTGTAACAATGTTATGGTTATAACAATGACATAAGTTGGCGTCGAAAATTGGTTTTCAGCCAAGCTGATGAAACTCGATCTGCAATGTTACAACAATGCAGATGAATCATGTTCTTGCTTGTTTTTAATTGAAATAGATTTAACTAATTGTAGTTTCGGAATTCAAATGGTCAAAATAGATTTCATGGATCATTTGCCATCCTTAGTCCCTTTAGGCGCGTTTAGCGAGGAGATAGACTGACATAGAGAACTACGTCTGTGTACTTACGAATTTAAAAACAATCCAGAAATCGTTTCAATACCTAACTGTAAGAATCTTTTGATCCATTATTTAACAAAAGTGGATATAAAGTAATGTTAACTACAACAAAAAACTAAAGCTGGTTTGGTTATTTATTACTAAATTAATTATTTAATAATAAATTTGTACATTGTTAGGTTTCTTGGGAATAAAAATAGATAAGCTTTGTAAATTATTAATCGAGAACAGAAATTTGAAGAAAAAAATCCGATCCCTAGAGGGAAAAAGAGTTTTACACTTGAAAAAGCCCGTGCAACACTGGCCTGAATGGAGGGAAACGAAAGAAAAAAAAAAAGGAAGAAAAAACTCTGATAAAGAAAGGCCTGTCCGACAAAGAAAAGAAGTGTGGTAGAAATTTCAGAAAAGGGAATTTTTATGACAGAAAATCATTCCATCGCGCAAAGCACACACCCAGAAGTACTGGCATCCAGAGAGACAGGGAAAATTTCTATGGGGATAATGTTATACCCATGGAAGACCGTGCAAAGCCGGGTTAAGCGGACAATGAACAGACCCGTCGACGGGGTAAAAAGGTGGGAAAAACTTCGAAAAAATCGAATTTTAATTACATCAATACAAAAATCACACGGACACCAGGAACTGCTGCACTAAGAGGGAAAGGGGAAATTTCTAAGGTAGCAAAAAGCTATACTTTTGAAGAAGCCCATGCAACGCCGGGCCATGCAGCTGGTATCGATAAAAATTCGTTATAGCAAATTTGCTTGTACATCCTGCCGTGTCTATAAATTTTTAGAAATTGCCTAAAAAATGAGCCGTTACCTTCAATTAGTTACATGCGGTTAAAACACCTTGTAGTCTTACCCTATACGCAACGATATGCAGAATATCCTTTCTTCGGGGAAAAACAGTTCATGATCTGTATAAAATTGCGTAAAATTAAAATTTGATATCATTGTATTTTTTATCATCTATTTTTAATTTAAAAATGCGTTTTCGTACTTAATTTTTAACCTTTCGATTTTATTTTTTAGTTTTTGCACATTGCTATTTCTGTGATAGGCTAAAAAGTAATTGTGAGTAGAAATTATTTTTTTCAGGCATTTAAGAAATAACAGTGGAAAGTAGAACATTCAATGGTACTATAAAATATTGTTAACATCATGATTGCTCGACGAGTGATCATTCTTTCGTTAAATTTTCTTTTTGCAAACAAATGCTTTAAAAAGAAATAGAATATATACTTTTTTTTTAACATTTATAAACCCCGTGCACCACGCAATGTATAACACGGGGGTATACAACACAGACAGAAGAAAGAATTACAACACAAACATCCATGCCTTCTCCGGGATTCGAACCCAGTCCCTACGGCACCGTAGTCAGCTTCACTGACCACTATACCGAATGGGCGGCTAATAATAATATACCTTTGAGCTTAAGGATATTCTTTATTGATGTTCCATTTCGATAAATTGTATATTAAATTCAATGAAGACACAAGCAATACTTCTGGTAAAAAATGCCATAATAAGTAAACATTTCGACCATTAAGTGAATCTTTTAAAGAGTTGCATGCAAAAGCTGCTATACATGTTCTCTAGAAATCGTTCGAGCCATTAAAAAAAAATTTTTTTTTTCCAGCTGCGCACTAGAAGAATATAATTTCTTTGTCGGATGTTCGGAAACCGAAAGTCAGCACTTCAGGCAGACCATGAAATTAACTCCGTAGAATACTAAAACATTTAAAAAAAAAAAATGGCTTACCGAAGTGAAGTTTCTTCGGAGTTTCATCGTCGTCGCAGCATCGACCACAACTGTAAATAAACAAAGAAACCGAAATGAATACACAAAAAGGGAGAACTGAAGGATTTTCAAAAATTCTATAATTAGGAATCTAAAGAATATTTTAATTTGTTACACGAAGCGGTTATGGGCTTTTGTATTTCAGTATAAATGAAAGGAACAAGAAATAATATCCCAATATTAGCTTGAAACTTCTCTTATGGTTTCTGTTGGGACTGCACAGTGAACTACCAACAACAGATTTTACGCCAGAGTCAGACGAGATGAAGATAATACTTGAGTTTTGAAATCATCATCTAATAACCATTTTTAAATTCGATTATTTTTTTATTATTGTTGACTACCGTATTTTCTTTACGGAGAATATGCTAATCGGTTAGCTAGGTGCAGGTAGTCAAGTATTTCATTAATTTATTAATTAATAAATTATATAATGAAGTATTAAAGCAAAATAATGTAATACATTTAATAAGCTTGTACCCAATAACGGAAAAACATCGAAATATTTAATGTCACACCATAGTAGATGCATCCCTCTCCTCCTTACATATATTAGATAAATGTTAATAAAAAAGCTTTTTAAATTTGGAATAATCTACAGAATTAACTTAAGGCTCACGAATTTAACATTGTTGATAGAAGGGAAACACATTATAATTGATGTCTAGTAAGGATTTGGAGCTAATATTTCAATAATTTTTCTGTGTACCTCAAAATCGTGTCTCATAAAATATGAATATTTGTCGCATTCGCAGGTTTTCAGAAATATTTTAGACAGTTTACAGCATAACAACAAAATTCAGCAGAAATCTATCATATGAATAATAAAACAATAATTATATAGCGAACCTATGTAATAATTGCATACCAGTATATACAGTCACTCAAAAAAGTATTGGACACTTGGCATGCATAACTGTAAAGCCATGTATAAAAATATTTGTCGTATTAAAACGAAAACAAAATGAATTAAGGAATATTTTAACATTTGGGGTACAGTATATTAGAAAAATTTTATTAGTATTATAGAATTATAATTTGATATTGCTTTTCAAATGTAATTCAAAGGCACACTGGAGTCAAAAAAGTATTGGGATACTTTTGAAATTGGAAATTTATAAAATATACAGCACATCAATAGAATTTGATTTCACGCCACTTTTTTTAGACTAGAAGTTGAAACATAAACGTTTCAATACACAGTGGTACCTCGACATACGAGGGCCCCAACATACGAGTTTTTCGAGATACGAGCCGGCGAGTGAGTGATTTTTTGCTTTGAGTTACGAGCGAAATTCGAGATACGAGTTCGGCTTAGCAGGTCAGCCGGTAGTAGCACGCGACCGCGCCCATCACGGTCAGTGAATCAGTTAGCAGCGTGCTTCCGCTGTGATAAGTTGTGTAGTTGTATTCGCGTTTTGTGTTGCGTTTATATTTACATTTACAGTTGTAGTTCATTTATTTTTATAGCCATGGATCGGAAGAAAGTTTGTGAAAAGTCAAGTGCTAAGAAAAAGATGATGAGTATTGAATTAAAACGTGAAATTATAGAAAAACATGAGCAAGGTGTTCGAGTTGTTGATAGTTGTTCACAGCAGCATACGGAGGTTATGCGAGAAATTGGTTTCGAGGAGTCAGAGGAGGAAGTTATTTCTACAAGTGAGATAAAGGAGATCTTAGGAATGTGGGAGAGAGTTTCACAGTTCGTGGAAAAGAAACACCCAGAAAAAGTTGCAACAGATCGTGCACCTGATCTTTTTAATGACACTTGCCTAACTCATTTCCGGAATATTCTGAGAGGGAGGAAGAAACAAACCTCCTTGGACATGTTTTTTTCTAAACGGCCTACAGGTGAAAGCGTGACAAATGTAGCGAAAAAGGCAAAGACCAGTGAGGATATCTAATTTATTTCTTTACATTCTCTTTTTTGTTTTTGTACAATAAATATTTGTCATTTATAAATACGTTTTTATTATTCAAGACCACGTAACAAAAATAACTGAGGTGACATTTTGGGGGTTGGAACGGATTAATGGTAGTTCAATTGTTTTGTATGGGGAAATTTGCTTCGAGATACGAGTAATTCAAGATACGAGCAAGGTTGCGGAACGAATTAAACTCGTATATCGAGGTACCACTGTATAAGATTTTTTATAGAAAAAATATCGAGAAACAAAGATATATCGGTTGGTGTGCAAAATCTCGTAATAAGTAATTGGAAAGAGGGGAAATCAGTTCGCTGCATAGGAAAAATCTTGAAATTGGGTAAGTTTATTGTTTTGAACATCATTGACATATTCAAGAAAACAAATAGTGTTGAAAACAAGCAAAGATCAGGGTGTCCAAGGATATTTAATGAACATGAAAAGAGGTGGATTGGTTGAGATAAGTACACATTAATCCAAGAACTAGTGCAATAAAAATTACTTTGCAATGTAAAAGTGTTCAGAAAATCAGTAAATCCTGAAACTGTCAGAAATATTTTAATAAAGCATAAGTACCACACACATGGCAGAGTACTTCAAATAAAGCCCTACATCAGCAAAGAAATAGACAAACTAGGTTGGTATTTGCTAAAATGTATGCAAGGCAGCCAACAGAATATTGGGAAAACGTAATTTTTGTTGATGAAAGCAGATATATTTTCGGATCGGATGGCAAGCAAGAAGTTTGGCGGAAATCAAATACAGCAATGCATGTTAAAAAATATACGGCCTACTGTCAAATATATGTAGATGATAACCAAATTGTTTGGGGCTGCATGGCTAACTCTGGTGTCGGGAACTTACATTTTATTGATGGTATAATGAATAAATATGCCTATCTTGACATTCTCAAGTGAAACTTTAAGCAAAGTGCGAGCAAGCTGGGAATCTCGGGACATTTTAAATTTTACCAAGATTAAATGTGGCCCGAAACATACTACAGATATTTGCAAGTTACGGGACCTCTGTCACTGTCCTAGTGTTATTAAGACTCCTGCACAAAGTCTAGACCTTAATCCCATTGAAAATGTGTGGTATTATTTACAGTAAAAACTATATGAGCACCAAATTTCTAAAAAGCAGGATTTAAGAAAATATTTGGTCGAGGAGTGGACCAAAATCAATAGATCTTTTTGCAAAACTGGTCCAATCCATGCCAAATGGACTTAGAGAGGTCATAAAAAGCAAGGTTGACCCAACAAGATATTAATTTCTAAGTTTGAATTGTTTTTCATAATTTATTGGGTAGTGTCCCAATACTTTTTTGAGCACGTTTTTTAACTTGATTTCTTCTATTTTCAATTTTAACCATAATTGAATTAATGTGTGAGTTTTGTTCAAATTATTATTATTTGTATTTACCAAAATAACATTTACTTCGTTTTTCTGGTTTTATTGTATGTTTAAGTAAAATATTACAATAAAAATCTGTGCACTGGTTGCGTGTTTCAATACTTTGAGTGATTGTAGCTTTATTTCTTGCTTGTATAAATTTATAAATTACCAAGCATAAACAGATTATAATATTTTAGGGACGTTTCACGTAGGTATTATATGACAACGTGTCCATTACTTTAGTTACGGCAAGTCAATTCACTGAATGATTGTTGAATGCGAAGCAACATACAGGCCTTTCTGATTCGTATATGTCAATAAAAGAAGAGGTTATAACACAAAGCGAAAAGACCCAGACTCGTAACATTTAGAACAATGAAACTGCATCTCGAAGCCAAATGTTTCAAAACTCTTGCTCTCTCTATATATTTTGATTCAGTCACGAAATAGATTGGATCTGTTTTTCTGCGTGCTCTTAAACGAAAAAGCTTATAGAATTATGATTTTCAGACTGTTTGAGTAATTCAAACTTTTGAACAATGATTGATTTCGTTTGGAGCTCGTAAACTAATTAGCTTATTTTTGGCGAACTTTTAAAAATAGCATTTAAACATTTCACTCACAATCGACGACTTTTTTTTTCAATTCCTATTATTAATTCACACTCTGCCTATATATATCTTGTTCAAGAATTTTCAGTCGTTAATAAAATATTTTTTTTCATCCATTCAAATACATTTTTTGAACCTGTAGTGTATGACACTTGATATGTTAATGCATTTTTTTTAAATATTAATTCATTAATTAAATTTAGTTAGTGAATATATAGCAACAAACAAAAATATTTGTCCAACGCCATTATATAAAAAAAATCGCTCCTTTTGTCCCTGTAGTGCAATGAATAGCACATTGGGCTTCTAATCCAAAGGTCGTGGGTTCGAATCCCTCCTGGGATTGCCTAGTTTCCGAAAATGTGCGATTTCTTTTTACTCTACTATTTTATTGGAATAATTAATAAATAAAAAGTAACAAAAAAAGTAATAGTCAAACACCATGTATAGAAAGAAAAATGGAAAATTGCAAGGAATTTTCAATTTGCCACTTAATATTGCGATTCTGTCATATGTATAAATATATTTATATTAATTGTAACAATTTAATAAAAAGTAACTAACATAAAATTTTTCTTCTTGTTTTTACTTATGCCACCTGATCAAGGTCCACGAAATTCATCGCGAATAAGGGCTATATTTTTAGGCCTGTCGTTAGCTAAGCTTTATGCAGGTGTCAGTACGATTTTGCTCGGTTCCATCCCAATTTTGAGGGAGAACCTGGGGATGATCTGGGGCCTCCCACCTCTTTTTCCCTTCCACCTACCTCACGAGAGGATTTGTGGCTCAACGTCTATTTAAAATACCCCATGCCGCGAAGGCACCATACATTTAGAAGCATCCATGCCATCTCTGGGATTCGAACCCAGGCCCTACGGCACCGAAATCTGTCACTAACCGCTATACCGGATGGGCGGCAAAATTAAGTAGCTTAAGTAGAATTGAGTCTTACAATTTTTTTTAAAATATTACTTGTTATTTTCTATTTTTAAATTCTTCTAACCAGAAATGCATCGATCCGAACGATCGGAATATATACGCTATATGGAATGAACATTTCCTATTTTTTTGGAAAAGGAATAAGGGGTGGGTGATATATATAAATTGGTAGATTTTATATACTGTTTTAACTCACGATCGGTTAGTAAATTTTTCATTTTTATTTCTTAACGGAGGGCGAAAAAACATTTGACATTGTTTTGTTGAATAATTCGCCACATGACACGAATTATTCTGAAAGAGTGTTATTGGTGTAAGGGAAGGCTCTGTTGCGAAGAGAGGGGAAATGGAATGAAAGTTCTGAGGTATTTGTCCAGAGCGTAGCACTTCGTCATTGTCATCTAAAGGTCTTCCCGATCTGGGTTCAACTGTCAGAGAAAAGTCACCCAAGTTTGCAAACCATCTTTGGCGTGTTCGAGCTGTTACTTGCGTCCTCTTGAAACTCGTCACACAAGTTGTTTTTTGCCTAGATCGCATTATTCTCTTTTTAGAACATGCAATGTCACAAGTGCACTCCCCCCCCCCCACATGTAGACGATTTTACACATTAAAAAAAAACTGACTAAAATACGAAAAAATGTGTATAAATCATACATCACATACACATAATCTGTTTAAACCGGTTTCAGTCGGATCAGAATTCTTGCTAAAGATCGACAATGCATAAAAGAGCACTTGTTCAAAATCGACAGAACCCAAAGTATTCATTCGTTTGTGTCTTGTAATACAATTGCGATTCTTTTTGGAATGAATCATCGCACAAAAAAAGAATTCTTCCAAAATTCACAGAAAATTTAGATGGTAAAGTGTGCAACATTTAAATATTTCAAACTTTTAAATTAAACTTAAAATTTTAAACTCAGGGTATGATACAAGCCCCAGTGGCGTAACGAAGAATATAAGGACCCCCTTCAAAGTCAAGTTTTGGGCCCAAAAACCCGATCTTACAAGAGGTGCGTACTTGACTTCAGTCAAGCTGTGGGGACCCTAAAATCCTGGCCTCCCTGTGATGTGGAGGTTCAAGGGGTAAATATTTTACGTCGCACTGTTTAGCAATTCGAGGGGTTTTGGCGACGGACCTCGTACTTTTGAACCATGGTCAAGTGACGTGGACGACACCTGATCTGGCACCCTCTTTCCTAATTACCATACCACGCCAACGGGAGGACGTTTGAGCTCTCGACAGATTTAATCTGCATCGCTTCCCAACACGGCGAGATTTCAGCGGTAGTAGGCTCGAACTCATGACCACTAGGACGGCCACGTTGCAGGGTGAACGTTTCGCCACTGATTAACCATCTTTAAAGAATTCGGTGCAAGATAGCTTGATAAGATTTGTTTTAAAAATTCATTCGTGCAGGAATGAGTACTAAAAGCTGACAACTGAATCAAATCGAAACACGAGCAGCATTCTACGGCTTTGGTTTCTACATCGGATTTTTTCTTTTTATTACTCGCTTCGTTGATAACCGATTATTATTGTTAAGTCACGAATCGAACGAATGCTTGTTGGGAAAAAAAAGGTTTTTTAATCGATGCAGCATATGTTCAGTCAGTATATCCATTAAGGCATCTAGTCCATTCGGGCAAGCGCACGCGCTGTTTTGCATATGGTGTCGATGCAATATTAAATCACCCTTTACTGTTTACACTTCTCAATGTTAACGAGTGGGTGCGGAAAAATGCAGAAATTGAAAACAAAGAGCGGGAAATATTTTCCAGCAAAGTTTTCTAGAACTGTTTCTCTCTCCAGCCTATTTTTAACAGTAAAAAGACTCGTCGGCCTTGAGACATATATCACATGAGAAACCAGAAATACTCTGGAAACGGAAAACTCGGAATCCAGGTAGATATTTTCGAGCGTCGTTTGAAACAATCTTACGACACGAAAAGTGAAAAAAGAAATTCTTACGTGCCTTGGGTGGGCATTTAAAATGTTTCATTATAGTTTTTCTTTCGTCAAGGTAAGCGCTGATTTGGAAAAAAAACCAGCACCGTATTTTTCATGAATAATTCCGAACATTTGATATGAATATATTAACTGTGTTATGCATTACTCGTTTGTGAGAGAAATATTTTGTTGATTTTTTCACTTTACTGATTCAATGAATGGTCAGCAGAATTTGGTGTCCGATGGATGAGAAACATCCTGACTGGGGCAATGAGCAATAGAGCATGCATCACCAGGATTCGATTCGAGTCGGTCGAGCATTGGGCTATAGCGAAAAGCTCATAAGACGATATGTGCTTGGGTGAAACAAGATCCCGGCTTAGATGAAAATTGCTGATTACGAAGTCAGTGATCGTAGGGAGTTCTGAAATTAACTACGTTCTTTTGATTCAATGTGCCCAATAGATTTAGGATGAAATTATATCAATTTCAGCAAAACAATGCAGATCGCATTTTCGGAAGGGTTATTTTAACTATCGCAATTAGTTACGTAACTTTGACAGGCGTTGGGAGTGCAGATTCACGCAAGGTATTACCCCCCCCCCCCAATTTTTAACAGAAATTGTGGTCACTCCTCAAAATTTTATTCCTCACTAACGTGAGAACTTTGAGATCTATTAGATCATGACTAGTGGGCCATGAGTTCGAGTCCAGTACTACTGAAGACCCGCCGTGCAGGGGAGCGATGCACGTTAAATCTGTCGAAAGCTCAAACGTCCTCCAATTGGTGTGATGTGGTGTAGTTTGGTAGTTAGGAGAGGGGGTGCCAGCTCAGGTGTCGTCCGCGTCACTTGACCATGGTTCAAAATGACGTTGTCCATTGCCAAAAGCCCTCGTGTAGCTGAACGGTGCGACGCTAATATTCACTCCCTCACTCACTTGAGATCTATTAGATTTCACTTGCATCTTTAGTAGCATCGGGTCTTGAACTCAAGATTTCATAGAAACAATGTTAATTACGAGTTCCAGACCATGACAAAAAAAAAAACCCCGTTTGCTCCGAAAAGTAGAAGTAATCCGTCGGGAATTTAAGTTCTCCCGTGGGACTGGCAGAGGCTATGACAGAGCCCCCTCACAACTATAATCCGACTGTTACTCAGCATAACGATTCAAACTCTGTGTCGGGCATTGAGGGAGTGAAGAGTGAATATTAAGGTCGCACTACAAAACAACACGAGGGCTATTGGTGATGGATCTCGAAATTGTGAACCATGGTCAAGTGACGAGGAGGACACCTGAGCTGGCACTCCCCTCTCCTTATTACCTCACCAACGGGAGGACGTTAGAGTCACAACATATTTAATGTGCCTAGACCAATCTGCATGAATGGTCTTTAAAGGCACAAGGCTCGAACTCACGGCATACTGGCCATGAGTTCATGACCATGACTCATAGGTTACCGTGGTCACCTGTGTCGGGTAGAAATAAGCAACTGGTTAGCATAGAATAAAGATTTGCATTAAAAATAACTTTTACATGATCGTAAATTCGAAAAAAGAACAAATAAATATCAAAGCATGAAAGTGTGTGAGTGTTGAAAGGCTTTACATCCCAGGCTCATTTTTAAACCTTTTTTAATGCTGCATACACTCGGATATATCGAAAGGTGAATGAATAATTCCGAGCGGAGGAAAAGACATCGACCCCTCTTTAAAAAGGGTTTTTATCCTCAAACCCATGCTTAAAAAAATTATTTTATAGGTGCGAAAACATTATGTTTATTTTTTCTATCTATATTGGAAGAGATGTTTATTTTGAATCTAATCCAATTTCACGGAAAAGAGATTCAGATTTGTTCCACCGATTTTTGATGAGAATGTGATCGCTTTTTTGCGCTCCCGATTGGGGCCGAGAGGGGTAAAGTGGGGCTAGAAACTACGACTTTTCCGATGCATTATTAAATAAAAATAATTATGATTGCTAATTTTTTTCCTTTCTTTGTAAGTAGCTATTGAAAAAGTTTACCTGTATTTCCATATATATATATATAAACTTTTGACTGGATTTAAACAGTTACTTTTGTATAAAAATTTCAACAAATAGATTTTATAGAGGATCGGTTAAAACATTCTGTAAAGCAGAAAAAGTGCAATTAATGGGTGAAAATGTCGCCACGAGAAGAAACTCCTTAGTTATTTTTCCAGCAATGCGCACTTCACGCGCACTCCTGAAGGGACGAAAGAGATACTTTGTCTTCCGGCAAAAAACATATCCCGTACTTCATGACTTGATTAAATTTTAATTAAAAGAGCGCCGAAATGATGGATATCTAAGCAAAAGCAATTTAAATTATTAGTTATCCCAGATAGTTATTCCAGAATAATGCACATACAATTTCGGGTAAGAAAATTTTTCCACGCAGCTTGGAAGTTAAATTTTCAACTTTATGATATTGGTTGTTTTTGATTGCAGAAGCAAAAATGAAATCTTTCATAGTTTCTGTTGCAATGAAAAGTGTTGCTTTGTGTAAGATATTATCTATACTATAAATGTTAAATGGACTCCCTTTTCTTCTGCGCAGCCTTCTGCAAAAAAATAAATCTTTCATATCTTAGTCATCTTGTTTCATTTACAACTCTCGCAAGTTTGTCGAACCCTAATCAAAAAATTACGATTACTTTGGATCTAGTTTCTGCTCATATTTCCCGTTTCAGACTCGCCAAAACATTTACAACATTCTAAAACAGATTGCATTTACTTTCGTTTAATATTTGTATTCAATGAAACAAATACATTATGTAAAAATGCAAAGGAAGGAAAATCAGCGTTCGGAGTAAAAAGTCAACGTTTGATCCATCGAAATTGGGAATGCAAAAATACGCAAATAGCGAAACAAGGCTCATAAGCGTGCGATTTCAAAATTGTCCCGTTATTCACTACAATCTATGTTGCAACTGTTTTACTTTATCAATTACGCTCGTGTAACTGTAGTTTTTCTTCAAATGTTTTTTTTTTCAAATGTCTTCAAATGTCACCCTCATAAAGTGAAAACAGTTAAGAAATACAGCAACTGAAAAATAAATTAATTCATTCATTTTTTAATACATGTTGGTTATTAGAAATCCAACCTGCGCCCACCACTATTTTTGCCTTCTTGAATGTTTACGCCATAACAAGGTTCGCTTAGACCTGGCCAACCCACAAATGATTTCATGGGCCTCTAGAAGGATGCACAGCGTCAAAGCTTGCAGTAGGCAAAAATGCGAAACTATTACAAAATGAATACAACATTTTCTTGTTAGTTTCACTAGAATTAAAGCAGATTTTCTAAATTTGCATCGGTTAATGGATCCCATGTTTGTCAATTTCCTCTTGGGAAAAAAATGATTTACAAACATATCTGGAAACAAAAGCACTTATAAAACTGATTTTTGATGCAGACACAAATGTTTGTTTCATTTGCGACTGTCTGGTCAATCTTCTGGCAACCAAATGATTCCTCTGTAGTTTTACTTGGTTCCATTGCTATTTTTGAAAATAAATTGCTGAAATATATTTCACGTACGGCTTTGTACTTTCTCACCATATATATATATATATATATATATATATATATATATATATATATTGTAGTTCCCTGTATGAGTAGCATTTGAAATCAATGCAAAAATATAGTTGCGACAAAATACATTGAAACCCTCCCTTATTATAAATTGTGTTCTGATTGGTTTTATTAATAAATAGCAACGATCCACCTCCCAATACTTACTCGACAGTTCGTGCGCTGGATGCGTAAATACACTCATGTTCAACGTTCATACACTCATGTTCATGTTCATTACTCTCCGAAAATTTTTTTAACTGTGAAATCAAGCATTCACTAATTATCAAGAACTTTCATCACTCGGCGGAATAAAAAAACATTCAAAATTCTTTTAGTCAATGTCAATTTTTCACAGAATGAATTGGATTTTTTTTTATTATCGCATTCGAAAGTAAGGTGGGCATTGTTGGTGCCAAACCTCGTGAATTTGAATCTCGGTCAAATGACGGGGATGACACCCGAGGTCTACATTCCATTCTCCAAACTTCCTCATCACCTAACGTGAGGACTATTGGCTACGATACATTTATCATATGTCTACATCAAGGATCTTCAGTTCACACGAGTTAGTGAAAATGACCCCCTCGGCTACCCCAGACACATTTTACCGTTGTCACTTGCAGGATTCCGGGCATTAGGAAAAAGTTGGCTATGTCATCCAACTGCTAGGTCAGTTACCGATTCTATGCAGCTCATGGAACGCAAGCAGAATCCTACCTGATGAGCTTTCCGAATCGGACTCCTGAAACAAAGCCGGTGCTCAAGAAAAGAGTGAATCGGCAGAGCCGAGCGGTAACCTGCTTCCTTTACCTCAATTAGTGTCGCGACCTTTCAGCGCGCGGAGTTTAATTGCATCCATTGCGCAATCTCGCTGACCTCCTTGCCGCGGCGGTGGTCAATCAGCAGCGATGGGAAAAAAGAACATTGTTGCTAATTGGAAGCATTGCGACACCGAAAGATCGATTCTCTTGCATCGATTCCGCATGACAGATCAGAGCTCTCTCAAACTATTTGTTTATCCGTATGGTACTCTTTTCTGAACCAGCGGCATGGGAACTAACTGTGAAATGAATTGGCAGGCAAACCCGATGAGCTATGTTTAAATTAGTATCACCAATTCGAAGCAACATGAAGGCAACGGATTTTTATTAATGAAACTTTCTCCTATCCTTCTCTATTCACAAAATATAGAAACAAGAGAAAGTCTATGGACAATATACACGTAGTGTAAACTAAATTGTTACTGAAGCAATCGCACTACCTTTGATTGAGATGCATTTAAAAGAAAAAAGTATTCTGTCTTGACGTTTTTACATCTTTTGATCTTTTATATTCTATTGGAAAGGACCAGAAATAATTACTCTTAAAATAAGTCCGATGCACGTGGGTTCGATTCCAATTCCACATTTTGATTGTTCGTTACCGTCCCCGTTTGAAGCAATGGCTGAGGGAACCAAAGGGCTTCAGAACTACAAACTCAGGAAACAGCCATGTGCGAGGGTTCGGGGCGACAGGCATCATAGTTTTGAACTGCGGTCAAGAGGCGAGAACGACACGCTAAGTGGCACCTCATTCTCCAACACCACTTTAGGCCTCGACAGATTTACCAGAACTTGAACGCACAACGGCAGAAACAACGCCGACCACGAGTTTAAGTGGAAACCCCTGACCATCAGAGATCTTCCGTGAAGAATTAAAAAAGTTGTTTCACGTTAAAATAGAGTAGGGCCTCAAAAACATTGAGGAAATTAAAACAAAGTAGGATACCACTTTAGATGAACTCATCAAGCGACTGTATTCCAAAAATACATCGCTGATATTCCTTCTAGTTAAGAAAAAAAACCCTAGACAACATCTACCTTGATATCAAACAAGATCCTCTTTATTTTACACCTCAGTAACTAAATGTAATGATTACCTTGCATGCAACTCAGGTTTAATTGCTACGTCTATGAGATTGTTGAAGATCAATGTTTAGAATTCTAAGGAGAAACAAATTTTCTTTCTAGTTTAATGTACAAGAATCAGACAAGCAATCGAACGCTATCTATATACAAGGCGATGATCCTTTTACTTCGCTTGTCGAACTAATGCCACGCACTCCAAAGCAACACGAGAACTACTGTGGACGCAATTTTTAATCGCTGTAGTCAAGAGGCATGAGCTGGCGCCTCAACAAAGAAAGGTTGGGCAGACTGAAGGGTGCATCCCCTTCCCACGACGCTCACGACCACTCGGGTGCCTCTTGAGATATTAACGTCGCAACGTTCAGCTACGCGAGGACTTTTTGGCGACGGTCCGAGTAATTCTGAACCACGGCCAAGTGACGACACCTGAGCTGGCTCCCCTCTCCTAACTACCACACCACACCAACGGGAGGACATATTTAACGCGCATCTCTCCCCTACACGGTGGGTCTTGGGTGGTGCTGGACTCGAACTCATGACATACCAGCCACGATCCGGTACCTTGACCACTAGACTACCGCGGCCACTTGAGATAGTATGAGGTGAAGAGATCGAGAGGAATGAAATGTCCAAAGATTTAAATTTGACAGAAACAGACTGGGTGTGTGTGGGGGGGGGCAGACACGTATCTTTAAAAGCCATTTCCTAGGGTGACAGAAAATCTTCGAGAGGGGTCAAAGTACTCCAGGAGCATAAACGAAGGTAGAAGTGTATTAATAAGGTGAAGAGACGTACACAAGTGTCCAACTTCTATTTATTCTGGTATCGATAAGAGAGAAACTGTTTCATTTAAAATTTAAAGAAGCATATTTCTTTCCCGAACTTGTTACTTCATTCCTTGGAATCTGCGTAATGCCTTCCCCCTCCACCCCCCCCCCTTTGTTCCTTTGAATTTGTTTCATAGCCTCACTTTTTTACAAACCGCTAAGCAATTTAAGGAATAACGACTTAAAGAAAAATAAACAAGCTGAAATGTTATTTCGTTAGCCCTCCATTAATTTATCTATATAAAATATTAAGTACATATTATTCAAGAATGTTTTGAAAAGTTTTGTTTTCTAAGCAAACTGCTTTCGTGTCAGAGGACGAAAGTAGAAAAATATTTTCATCCAATTATCGGCTGAAACGAGGAAATAAAGTAAACATTCAACATATAATCAATAATAAATTGGGAGCAGTTCACACGCTGTTTTCTTAGAATTATTCTTAATCTATTCTTTTGAATGGACAGAGCCGGGAAAAAAATATTGCAAAAAGTTCTCGATGAGATTTGAAATGAGTAGACCCCAATTAGGATACGCATATAAAACATGATTGGTGATCCTTTAGACGAATCACTTCAATAAAAGTTTCTAAAGGAGTTCTTTCGAATATAAAATAGGCAAACCAAAGTCTGCTAAATTCATTCCCCGTTCAGCATTTTAATCACGAGAGATCTCTTTACGTTATGCATTTTTTTATATTATTAATGAATATTATTCTATCGAAAATATCTTTTCTAATGCATATTATATATCGAAAATGTTTTCAAATGTATTTGAAAATTTATTTCTTTGATTTCGTTTATAGGAATTGAGTTTAAGGATTTATATGTTTATAAAGCTTCTACAATTGAAAATTTTAGCTTCAGAAAGGGATGGCATTTTACGAGATATAATGGTAAAACTTGAAAAATATATTTGATTTTCATCATGTTATTTTTCAGAATAACGAATAATTCTTAGATTTTATGGGACATGCACATCCGTGAAAGGGTAAAGAAGCGCTGCTCTTCAGTGACGATGAATACGCACTGCTATCAATCTCCGTATGTCATGATCCCCAAAACTATTCCTTTTCCCTGCCATCGGAACCAGACTGACCCACTTTTCATTCGGGAGGTGGGGGTCCTCCCCCTCCCCCGATGACCAAATGCCACGATGACTGATGTTCCAATTTGGTACCAGAAGTGGACCAGGCGTCTCTTCCTGCACACCTGGACTTGGAAAAAACAATAGGATTGTCCAAGTGGGACGATCCCTGCGGAGGTGGAAGAGTCGATAAATCGTTGGCCGCAGAAGAAACGCGAGACTTTTTTTTCGTGTCAACAAAATGGATTACCAGAAAGCGCGTGGGCACATTAACACTTATTGGCACACGTGCGTATCGGAATTACTTTCATTTTCTTTGGAAGTTGAAATAAAAATGTGCAAGATTTGAATGGGAGTTTGAAATTTTTTCTGAATGTATGCGAAGTGAAAAGACTCTTGAATATTTATCTTGTATGTTCCTTATGTTTTAGATCGCAACAGAGGTCATCAGAACGTTTGTTGGGTTAAATTGAAATTTAATTGATAATTATATTTTCTATTTCTGCGTAACACAGTGCTTCTCGAAATCTTGTTCAGATGACAATATCGACACTGTCACACCGATAACTTCTATATTCACGTCACACAATAAAACAACAAGAGGGCAATTGTCAGTGGCGTAACGTACACCCCCCTGTCACGGCCAGGATTCTAGGAGGCTCAAAGCCTGAGGCATTCCTTTCTAAGATCCCGCTTCGGGTCCAAAAACTGACTTTGCAAGAGGGCTCTAATATTCTCTGTTACGCCACTGGCTGTTGGCGAAGGACCTCATAATTTTGAGTCTCAGTCAAAAGACGAAAACGACAACGAGCGGGTACCACCCACACCAACGGGAGGAAGTTTGATTCTCGACACATAACATGCACCGGCCCTCTTTCCATGGCAGAGCTTGAATGGTACCACAACTCGAACTTGCGACGCTTCATAAGAATTCGAGCTCACGAGTCCATAACCACTAGGGGACCTAAGCTACTTTTTCTTCAGAACAGTAAATTTTGTAGGATTGGGGATCAGTGAGCAGGTTATTCTGACCAACAGATAAACAGGGCAATGCTGACACATTTAATTTGCCCACATTAATACTGTTTGGATGCCAAAAGAATGGTGTGTTAGCTGAGAGGTTCAAACATCCTTCAAACTTACGAGATCCGTCACGAATAGCTCTCATGTTGCTTTTGAAAGGGACGATCCCCGTCCAATCAGAGAATACATGTTCAAGATGCGTTACGCAATTTCTAAGTATCCATGACCCTCTGTCTCATATGAAGGTGGATTCAAAACTATTGGCCCTTGAAGCTTCGTCGGAGATGCTGACCACAAAGTTTTCTGTTAAATATTAACAAAAGGGTTAATGGATTATGCTTCTTTTTTGCCACAGAAATTTGTTTAAAAAAAGTCTCACAGATACTACGCAGTCCATATACAGCTAGTTACCTGATTTAAAATAGCTCTTCTGGTCAATCACAATAATTTTATTTCAGGGGGTCTCCTGTTATTCTCTTCTTTCCTTTCATGTTTACCATTATATCAACAACTTATAGTAAATACACTTTTTATATTTGTTTTGAGTATGTGGAAAGTGTTTAATTGGGAAATAAACAGAAATTTTATCACGAATACTAGATCCTAAATTTTGTAAGCAAAATCAGTCACAGAGATAGCATATGAATATGTGCTCATTGTTACATTAAAAAATCTGTACATATTCAGAGCCGAACCTAGCAGGTGTGCAGCGCGTGCACCGCACGCGGGTGGCCAAAGCAAGAGGGCAGTGGCATATCAATCAAGCAAAAAATATTTTTACCATTTTCTCAAAATAAAACTTATAATAAGTCGTATAAATATGCTGAATTTTCGATAGTTATTGAAAAATCAAAATAAGTAACGATTTTCCTATAACATAGCATAGTTTAAGAAAAATAAAATGTTAGTGCCCAGTGTGTTGGTCCATAGTCCATTAATGTCTGGCAAAATTCGTGACAGAGCCGGCAATACCGCAACAAAAAAAGCAGTTTTTCTTACTTATCAACGATACTGGTGGTGCACTGTGGATCGATGCTTAAAGGCGTCTCAAAAGTGATTTTTGTGAAAGTTTCTTTACAAAAAATTTTAATATGGTTAATATTACCTAAGACAGGAGTGTTTAAATTCAATATGCATTTGGGGGAATTAAAAGTTTTCAATTTAATAATAGCCTTACTATTTAGAGAAAACAAACTAGAGGAAAGAAGCGATTTTCGTGCCCATTTGTATTCTTGACTTACTCTCATACAAGTAGATGAGTTTATAACGTCCACACTAAGTATTAGTCAACCTATGAAAAACTCTCTGGAGCATTAGGTCTTACGCGGATCGGTCCTGCACATTACAGTGAATGCAAGAAGGCAAAACTTACCTGTGTGTGGGTCGAACAAATGCTGGAGCGCAGTGCAGAAGAGTAGCAAGAGCGTCGGGCCAGCAAAGTGTGTTTTCATCCTTCCACGGCACGATCATCGGTCCGCTTCTGCAAAACACGTTTTCACGTCATTTCCAGAAGTATTTATTCACATTACACAAGAAAAAAACCCTCTCTATACACTGAAATAGCTGTTCTTTGGGGATCGATTGCGGATTGGTCTGCTTCCGTTTGTTCATAGCCTCCCTCACGCCTCTCTCAATGATTGCATCCCGAATGGTTGCAAACACAAAACAGGCCGAACGCATACAGTGACTTCCAATCGGGAGAGTGTATCCTACTTTTTCCCGATAAATGTAATTTTCAAAACAAAATAAATAGTAATAAGTTTAATGGGATATCTTTTAACACATTGGATAAACAAGTTAATTTGGTAAGGAGAAAATAGGAAACAGAAAACAAGTTAAAAATAAAAGTAATGGAGATTTTAGCAAAACATTTGCAAGTTTTTGTTTCAGAAAAAACGGAAAATATACTAACAAATTTTCTGTTATTTTTTAACACATAGGTAAGAGTTTATGTTTTTTCTACAGATCCATTAGCTTTACCATTGCCTCCAAGCATTGTGGCATAGATTGGCCTCCAAGTGCCTCCTCCATTGTGGCCTCCAAGCATTGTGGCACTCATTTCCGAGTTGTAGCTTTTATTTTTCTATATTATTGCAAAACTTGTTTATTACATGAATTAAAAATATCATCGATCTCTCATTTACAGTAATATTTTTTTGCTTTGAAAGTTAGATTATTCTGAAAAAGTAAGGTGTATTATCAAATTTTGGATTCCCTCTGAGTGATGTTTATTGATTCCTTGAGTGCTTTACACATCTTTCTCCTCAATAATTTACAAATGAGATAATATTTCAAAATGGAATTCTATCATTTTCTCCTATATTTCAAAAATTAATTTCTTGAAATACAAGAGTAAATATTACCTATGCTGCAAATTAGTACCAACCATCGTTTATTTGTGTAGAAAGAACTTGCCATCAACAACATCTAGACTCTCAGGGGTGGAACAAATATTACGAAATACTGACAACCTTTGGAAAAAACGTGTTCTTTGCTATAAAATTCAGTTCGAGGGGTAATCGAGTATGCACGCGAGTACGATATTTTTCGATAAAATCTCTTGTTCGCTTACTTGTAACAAACTACAATCAGATTTCTACTGAACGAAGTCACTATATTCAGTTATGTGGAAAATTTCTTAAATAGGGATTGATCTTTTAATATACTTTACCAACTACATAAAACACAAAATTTATATTCATAAACACTTTATATTAATAAAAGTATATAGATAATTCGATATTCACACACTTCTTTTTTTTGTGAATTAATATCTATTTATTTTATATATTCTATCCATCAAGAAAAAATCTATACAAAGGAATAAACGTTGTCAAAAATTACACTGTATCTTTCAACTTTAAAAAATAATTTTATATTAAAGTTAATGAATTTTAGTGACATTTTCTAATTTTAAACCTACAAGTCATTCTAAACATTTTTTTTATAACCAGTAACTTTAAGCATATATTATTACCACACATGCGTCCTTAAATTTAATTACTTGTAAAGTCTGTTTATTTTGCTTGAAAAAATGTTCTCTCATAATATATGCCTCTCATCCTTACAATGCACCAAAAACTTCCTCTGGTATATTTTCTCCACAGAGTGTGTACACAATTTGCGTCGAATTATTTCAAATAATTTTATCATTTCATCCCATACAAAATTCCAGAAATATTTTAAAAATGGAGAGAAGAAAATAGAATCACAAGAGAAAAAGTTTGTTAAATAGAAAATGCACTTCGCTCTATTTGGAAGTTATTTTACAAAGAAAATCATGAAATGTTCTTGGTTCCAGGAAAAAGTTCGTAAAATGGAGGTCCGACTGTATATTGATGGAAGTGGAAGAGGCTACGCTTTGATTTAAATGAAGCCTCATACATTCGATGAAGACTAATCTTTGGAATAAATGCGATCTGTGTTGACCCTGTTTGCTAAGCAGAGGTACGAAAGATCAAAAGGTTTTTAAGTTGATTCAAAGAAACAGGAACGATTGTCACGAAGTTACATTATTGAACTTCCTGCAACGAATCGGTTTGAATTCGTAATAAACACGGACGGTTCAGAGATCAGCCCTTTCCGAGTGACAGAGGTTCTCATCGTATCATTAATAAACGCACGACATCACGCGATAATGGCGGCTTACCTCACATTCAGACCATGATTACTTTTCTTTTTTGATGAATTACGGTGGAGTGGAAAAGTCGCTCAGCGTTTCGCGATCGAGCCAACTAATTCATTTCATATGTAAAGATATTTTGTATATTTACCATGAAATCGGGGAATGAATAAAAATGATAATTACTCAATTATATTCAGAGACTATTCTTTCTGTTTTGGAATGTTTGGCATAATTTTTTTTTATTTCGAAGCATCGGAGAATTTCCGTGTTTAAAGAGGTCGGATATTTTTTTTTGTGTTGGAAACAATGATGAATGATTGAAATTAGCGACACAAAAAGTGTTTTAAAAATTTCGGGAATATTTCTTGAGTTTAGAAAGACCTAATTTGTTTATTCCTAACTTTCACTAGAGTAGAGAATGAGGAAAAATAACTATAAAATATAATTTTTTTTACACATATAAATTATAAATGTAAAAAGTTGCATACAAGCAAATTGCATGTAATGTTTTTAAATACATGTTCAGTCACCAAGAGGTTTTTTATATAATTTATACTGGATTGCGCTTGAACAGAAATCTGCCAAACCTGCAGAAATAAATATTTATTCCGGTATTACAGCATGGTTTCTTTAATATAATAGTAATAGACAATTTATATAAAATTAAGATTCTATTCTTCGTAGTCTTCAGCGCGCATTTTCCTGTCGAGAAATGGTTCCAAATCACTTTGGTCACGTAAAGATGCTGCCTTGCACTTGTTCAGAGTTGACATTTTTGGGATACAACGGAGTCATCAGCGACCACGGTCTATTGGTTAGCCGCTTTGTCGTGGTCACTGGAATCACAAGGTATGGAGCTTATAGGAGAATTGGAATAGATAGCAAGAAAATGGCTTCGCAATTCGACCCCTTGTATGTCTAATCAAAATGCAAAGAAAATTTTTGCTTTCGCACGGGATAGACTTCTTTTGATGAACCACTTTAAAAAAATGCACAAAAAAGGAGCGCAGGAAAACAGGTTCGGGTGTTTTGTTTTCTGAATTGATTCGACCCATCGTGTTCGGTATTGTATCCCACCTGATCGAAAATTTTCTGTCACACTTCCGCCCAAGCGATTGATTTGTTTTAAATAACTTGATTTTAAACAAAAGCTCTTCCATTTCTTTCTGACAAATTTATAGAGGTTTCTTTTTGAGGTACAGTGGTTTCTTACAATTTTTTTAGAGAGTTACATCAACGTCGTACTATAAAGCGACACCAGGGCTACTGGCGATGGTACAATTTTTCAAAAAGGAGACAAAAACAGAAAAAAAAAACCAAAGCAGTGATTTGCAATATTTCACTTCTCAATTTTCCTTCTCTGAAAACTCATAATTTATGAATCTATATTGCACATTTAAAAGAGTTGATCGAGTTATCCAAAAAGAATACAGATAAAAATTAGATATAATTCACAAAGACTTCAAATCAAATAGAAAAAAATTAAATGAGATATGATTTGGAAAAGGAATATTTAATTTTTACCGCCTTATTATTCAACAGCTATTAAACTCTTAACACACACATGTGCCTCTTTTCCCCTGCATAATTTACTTCCATCTTCTTTATCACTTGGTCCATCAAAATGCGAAAAGATTTCAAACTGAGAGGAATCACGTTTTCGTATTTATTTGACAGAAGCCAATTACAGATCGAATGTGTGATTTGTATTAACCTCATTGCCCCAAAGAGGCATTCAATCGAAAAAGGCTCCCTAACGAGCGAGTGTCACGAAGTTGTTACTTAACCTTTCGCAGCCACTGGAAGAGTTGAGGTCAATCCAGGAATGACACCACTTCATTAAGATATCTGTAATGGATGATTCAATGGCTTCCAAAGGCCAAGACATGAGCTGCGTAGGAGCCATTTCATTAAGGGATTGTGTGTGTGTTCATCTTGAATTAAAAAAATTAGCTTTCACAAATTTCTTTCTCTTGCATCAAATTATTTCGACTTGTTTTCTTATTGCAATACAAAAAAGAAAACTATAAAATATTATGTATACGAGTAACTAGCAAATTTCGGCATTATTAAAGAAGGGCTTTTAAAACGATTTTCTGTATTTTATAAAGTTTTATATCCTGTTCCAAAGCAAAAATCTTTAGGGAAAGCAATTTCGTGATATTTTTCCACTGTAAGATATACACTGAACTCTTTTTTTTTTTACACGACCCAAGAAACATCTCATTGATGGGATTGAATATATTTTAACACGATTTAGGATTGCTGTTTATTGAAAAGAAGATGACGGAATTCATAGATTAAATAATAAATTAATTTCTAAAATTCTTTAACATACTGAAAGTGTGGAAAATAATTTGTTTAAACGTTCATGATCCAAACGTAGAACGAGCACAGAAATTCTAAAGAAGTCTGAAGCTGTGTTTAACTTGAAATATTACAAACAATAAAAAATTACAGAATTTATGATAAAAAAAACAGTAGCTTAAGCGTTATCAGAAAATAGTTGATCTTTTCAGAACTTGATTACTAACAAAAATCATCATCGGTTTTATGCACAACGGATACAGAAAAATTTTCTGGTGAGAATCTTAACTTATTTTTCCTTGGGCGAAATGTCCTTATCAAAAAGTAGAAAAGAATAATGAACTGCATATAATATTGCTCCTAATATTTTAATGAAAAGTTTTAGCCTTTCTGAAGTATATGAATGTTATGCAATATGATTTTTCATTACTTTCATTCGGTGTTATTCACATTTTTAAAAAAATCTTAATTGGTTTGGGAACAATTTAGAGCAATTTTTGCTGCTCATATTTTTTCTTTTACATCGGGAACACATCTGCCCATCTAGAAAAAATATCTTCAAACCGAATAAATAAAATTGATGGTTGTAAGGGAATCGCTTGGTAGTTATAATTGATCCGATTACTGGTTTGCTCCCTGAGTATGTCCCAATTTTCATATGAAATCAACTTTATTCCAAAAATTGCGTGCATTCATGCGAGTCTGAATTTTTGAATATTACTAATCAAGGTCAATATTTATCAAATATCTATGAAAGAAAAAGAGACAAAGGAATATGGTCGCTGACATTTTAGGGCTCATTTGCATGTCCACGAGAGCGACGAAATGGACCGTAACCGAATCAATATTCCTGGTTGCACAAGTGAGAGCTGTTTTCGGCAGCGACATTGAAAGTATTTACAAAATTTTTGCATGTAAAGGATTATATATACATATTATTTCTCAGTTCGTTTTGTTTTAAAACCTTTTGTTGTATTCCTACATGAACAACAATACCAAATGACAATGTAGTACAGACAAAGGACAATGTGCCAAATGAGAAATTGAGCAACAATGCCAAATTACAAAAAATGTTGCAGAAACAAAAAAAGCTTAAAATTTTTTTTCCAAAATTTAAGCGAGGGGATTATTTTCTAATCAATTTCTTATTAGAAATAAAATTTTAAAAAGCTATTTAAAGAAATCAGTTGAAAAATGAATACTGACATTTTAAACAATAATCCTTAAAAGAAAAGGATTCTTCAGCTAAAAAGACTCGCTGACTCTTGAGCTGATCAGAAGCATTTAGTCATTAAAAAATGTAGAACATACACTTGTTTTTAAAATATCAAAAGCAAGATTGATAATAAATAAAATATTTTACATAATACAGTGTGGCTTAAAAAACTCACATTAAGTTTCTTGCGTGATTATATGTGGATTTTTTTTACCTCTCTTAAATCTGATCATACATCATTTTCAACGAAACTGTAATTCCCGGAAATTAGGTTGAGTGAAACAGCACGATTAAGTTTTGTGAAATGTTAAGAGCATTCCAATTTTCTGCTACCAAACTTTATATTAAAAATAATAATGGACTAGCAAAGTGATGAGTCCGAGCAATACTCGCGCATAAACGATAGATTGCACGTGACCACCAAGTTCACGCTCGCGTGTTCGACTCATCTT
Source organism: Trichonephila clavata (assembly GCA_019973975.1). NCBI lineage: Eukaryota > Metazoa > Arthropoda > Arachnida > Araneae > Nephilidae > Trichonephila > Trichonephila clavata. The sequence continues at coordinate 55,458 of BMAO01002033.1, forward strand.
CGTTTTGTTCCCTCCAGGTCAATTATATTGTAATATAAACGTTGGAAGATAACAAGCCTTTAAAACGATTTTGAAATTGGGTTGGCATTGCTGCACGAATGAATTCACGATACCTCACTTAGAATAATTGTGCTTTTCTTCCCCAACAGATGGCCGTGGTTTAGATGAAGTGCTTTGAATTTCGAATGGCGAGGTTTCTGCGATTCCGAGTTTTATCATCTCGGCTGAATGAATGAGAGTTAAAGTTGCACTAAAAAGCAACACGAGAGCAATGGGTGAAAGACCTCGTAATTTTGAATATCTGTCAAGTGACGAGAATGACACCCGAGCTGGCACTCCCTCTCCTAACTACCACACCACACCAATGGGAGGACGTTTGAGCCCTCGATAGATTTAACGTGCATCGCTTCCCTACACGGCAGGTCTTAAGTGGTACTGAACTCGAAATCATGACATGCCAGCCACGATCCGATACCTTGACGACTTGGCTATCGCGGCCCTCAAGGTTACTGAAACATCTCTAATTAATGTTACAGAATTCAAAATCCTTTCAACCGACACTACTCTGACAATACAAGATTCATAAATTTTAAACCTCTTGACTATATTTAATTTTTCTCTTTGAACGGAATTTTTTTAAGGGTAGATGGTATGAAATATCTCTCCGAAAGAACCACTTGTTTTTTTTTTTTATCCTACGCCCGTCTTCGGCATCTCTGCCTTCACTCGACGAGCAGCCCAATAAAATGATGACGAAACATAAAAAGAATTAAAATTTTCCTCCATATAGAGTTGTCTACAAGAAACTTTAAACTGATGGGGCAGTGTTTGAGGTGGTCACCATTCACATTTCACCCTGGTTGTACAGAGGGTAGCAAGCAGAATCCTTTACTCCAATGCGATGTAAATGCCTTTGCAAGTAGTCATGTCTAGTAAGTAAACGAAAGCACGCACATCCAACAGGTCGAGGCAGGGAACTGAGGACTCTACCACTATTGTTAAGCAATATATTCCATCTTTTCCTGCAGCTGCTTCACCATACTATTAAGGTATGGCGAGGCTCTGTTAATTTGCAGTTTACTGTAAATGGTTCTTTTGATGTCACGCAGAGGCAAGGGATGGGGGATTTCAGTCGCCTTCTCGTTGTGCCTCATGTTTAAACTAAACGACTGATAAATTATCACCTTGAAGTAGCTCTTTTTGAAGCTACACACACATTGAATCAAAAAGTTTTTTCTAAGACTAGGACTGAACCAGTTTTTAAGACTTCTGGAATGCTGGTGGTTTAACAAATGACAAATTCACTTGAGTTGAAGAATATTGTTGTTCTTTGATGCCATATCCCAATCAGGGAGAACAGTTTCTGGCTTATCTCCTGCAAGAAGCATCTTTTGTTAATTTCTATCTAAATATTCCCTGTAAATATTAGGCTATAGTTGCGTGAATAAGAATAGTGGAAATTTTTTTAAGTTTAATATTCTCTCAGCTCTCTGCACCAGAGCACATAAAATTCCTTCACTCTCAGGCTGCTTCGACCAATTGGCCATGGTCTCGAATTCGTGGTCGGCGCTGCTTCTGTCGAGTCTTGTGTACTTTATGTAGAGGGGCAGATGCAAGTTAAAATTGTCGAGGCTTAAAATCTTCCCTTTAGCAAATTGTGAAAATTTGGAAAGTGTGATAGCAGCGTAGGTGTCGAACTGGTCACTCGATTACGGATTTTAACTATGAAGCCCACAGCGCGCGCTTGGGTTGTTTCAGGGAAGAACGTCGGTAAACAACCGATGGATCAGTTCAATGGAATGACCTCTTCGGTTGTTTTATCAGACAGCGTCGTTCAAATTGAGTTGCTCGTTAATCATTTTACATCCGGGCCATTGACAATGATCTTGAAAAGGGGTTTTTTTCTTCGAACACCTTCACGCTTTCAGAAGGAAAAGTACTTTAAATTCCTTCAGTAGAGCCATTAAAATGTTGTAATGTTCAATTAATGTGATAGCTTTTAACATTATGAATATGATATGAAAAAAGTTTATATATGTAATTTATACTGAAATATAAGTATTAAAAATGGAACAACTTTCACAAAAGAAACACATATATACCATTTCTTTAAACCATCGTAAAATCTGCATATAAGGAAAGGAAAAAAAGGAATTGTATCCTATTCCTTAATACGACCCTAAAACAGACCAGAAAGACACTTTGGGATGTACACTCGTGTCCAAAATTAAGGTCACAAACATAAAATCTGTGAAAAGGGATGAACCTTTGACTGAATTGCCTCAAAATTTGACGCAGAAGCATATTACGATGGTTGAAAGAGAATATAGCAATGTAACAATACGTGAAAGATAATTGAGAATTAAGATACAGGGTACATCAAAAAGTGGGAAATCATGAATCAGAGATAATGCATTTACCGTGGGAAAAGTTTGTCTACTAGCAATGTGACCACCGTGCACGAATACAACGAGGGAAATGGACCATACCAAACATGTTGAATAGGATTGAGATCTGGAAACCTCGTTGGCCAATTTATATGACAAACATCCTCTTTGAGAAATTTGTCAACAATGTGGGCCGTGTGCGGCCGCGCTTTATCCTTCATAAAAATGTAGTCTGGCCCCATAGCTCGCCGGAAAAATCTCACATAGGCTTCAAAAGCCTCGTCTTTATAGCACTGACAGTACCCGTATCGAAGACATGCACTGCCCAACATTATGTGGCCCATACAAGGATTCCTTTACCACCAAATCTGTCGATTTTTGTTTCGTTCGGGGGGGGGGGATGAAAGCGATGGAGCTCCACTTTTTTCCCCAGATGAAAACTCGCCGAGAATCACTTTAGTGAATCCCGACTCATCACTGAGAACATGCCCTCATTTTTGTGGTGTCCACGACTGATGTTTTGGGTTCCACAGTAACTGGTCTTTCCTCTTGGATGCAGTCTAAAGGATACACGCGAATGGAAGCCAGGCTGGTCAGTCTCTGATAGATTCCCCACAGACAGTTTTCCAGACACAACAGCAAGCTCACGAACAAGCTTAGGAGCCGTCGTCCTTCCATTTCGTCATTTGCTTAACACCATGTAGCAGACCTGTGCCGATCTTCCTAGTGACAGTACCACTAGTTTGGAATTAATTCCACAGCCAGGAGAAGCTTCAAGCCTGCCAACGGCTGTACATCTCAAAGAATCATCTATAAGATTATGAGAACTAATTCTCACGGCGAAACGTCTAAATTATTTGTTCTAATGCAATGTGTGCACAAAACTGCAGGCAAAAATCACATAAATGCTCTTAATTCTGCAAAAACTAACGTTAAACAACTTTTTTCCCCTTAAGGTTGATATGGTATTATCTGTTCTCAAAAATATGTAAAGTATAAATTCTATCAATTTTGGTGATAGAAAAATTATGTCGAAAACTCTGTTTATGAGCTTAATTTTGGACATGAGTGTATATTTAACTCAGAACTTAATCTGCGCTGCAAATGTACGAGTAAAACAAGAATCACACAAAAAATATCAAAAACTAAGACAAAATTATGAAACATCGAAGACTAATGCTTTACGGAACAGTTACCGACTAAGACCAGTAGTTTATGAATTCAACCTCCCCTCGAAGAATTTCTACATATGGCACTTTCAAGTAATTAGGGAAAGGCACGCACAAATTAGAAAAACTTAAATTCAACAGGAGCCTAACAGTGCAGAAAATCTTAGTCCTGATGATTTCGAAGTACTTTAGAGCCCCCGGGGCACCAACGTTATTCCTAACTGAGAGTTGAGTACGTAGGATTCAAAGTTCAATGTCTTGCTGTGTTTGGTAAAATTTTATCTCCAACCGAAATCCATAGTGTTTGTGTGAATTAAACTAATAAAATGACAATCAAGACTAATTTGAAAAGCTGTCCTTTGACATCAGAGAACTGACAGGACTCTCACAAAGCCCCAGTCAATGAAAGGGGGATTTGAAGGACTTCCCTTTCGAATTCGATTCTTACTTTGAGAGTTCTCTTTGTTACAGTTCACCTTGCTAACGTTCATTGCATTATTGCAAAATATTGCTTTCAGTGCCCTCTGTTTGTAACAAAAATAATTTTATTATTGCGTTTTCCTATAGAGCTCTACGAGGAAGTTTAATAATAATGGAATTACAGCAATAAGAAAAGTTAAAAAAAACATTCGTAAAAATGTTTAATTAAAAATACTGTACTGCTAATAATATTTAAATATTTGTGGTTGTTTAAATTCATAACAAGCACTTAGGAAAATGGCTAGTTTTGAGAAAAAAAAACTGCTTTTCTGTTTGGCCTTCTTTTGGTATGTGTTGTCCCCTTCTTTTTTTGGCTATAACACTTCAATGCGTCGTAGGACAATGACAGCGAAACATTTTCCGCCCACATTCATAAGAACGGGGATCTTCGCGTTTTAGAAAATAAAAAAAGGAAGAAATTGTACATTCCTTTCTCTAAAAACAAAAGTTCGGTCAAGACGGGACATTGTGTTAAGAAAAAAGAAACTGAGAGGAAAGAATTGCACATAATCTTATTCGAATAAAAATTCCTACTTTAAAAACCTGAAAATTAAACCGCAATGGATATATTTACATAATGAAAATAATTTTAACGAAAATTGCCTTAAATTGTCTGTCTCTTCAATATTTTTTAACGATCTACAAATCAGTGCTTCCATGAAAACATATCCTCAAGCCTTGAATTCAAATTAAAAAGTACGTTTAAAGTACGTCGTAAAATAAACAATACAGAGGTTTACAGGTTCAGAGAATTTAGGACATTATTTTACGCTTCCTTTTTCATGATATCACTCGAAAGAAAGTTGGAATGTTACGTCCAAGAAAAAGTTTAATATTCGTTTTGAAATATGTTTCGGATTATTTTCATAGATTCAATAAGAAATCAGAATTCTCGAAGAATGGTCTTATGCCCTAAGATATTTTATTCGTAGCTGAAAGAGTGTAAACTAAGTTTTCAACTACTAATAAAATATTTATTAACAGCCAATAAATATTTTAATCGAAGATTTTAGCGACTAGAATTTCCGTTACTTAATTTCCGCACGCCAAGATTAAATGAACTCTTGTTGTAATCCGGTATTATTTGATCTTACTTTTTCGTATTACCCGCATTTCACATATAACGACAAGGGATTAATGATGTTTTTTCGAATCAAGGTCAAATAATACCTCTGCTTAGCGGTAACTTCGATCTCAACTTTTATCCATGTGAACAACGCGAGATGCAGTTCTGGGAAGCAGTTGCGCAAGCCGGTCCTAAGAAGGATCCTAACTGGTCTGTAAGGTTCTTGTGGATCCAAAATATCAACACATTAAAAGTTATGCTAAATATGCTGTGGTTCCATATTTGTATTCTTTGAGAGACTGTTTTAAAGTTTGGTTTTCGAAGTTTTAGTTGTATTTTTCAATTTAATTTTTTGAGATAAAAATCATTGAATCCAACTGCTATTCCTCAAGACACAAGCCTTAAGGTATGGCTAGTTATGAGAAAAAAAGTGTTCTTCGGGATCTTACGGGCCATGCTCACCCCCCCCCCCTTTTGACAATCCCATGTGCTGTCGGACTATGACAATGTGCTCACTCGCTGAACACTAGAGGTTCCTTGTGTTTCAGAAAGTGAAAGAAAAAAGATAAAAATTGATACCCCCTTCCCTTTTGAAAACAAGATAGTTGGGTCAAATGATCGACGCTTGAAAAACGACCAAGTGTTCGGAAACAGTGAAGAGGGGTTCGATTTGATTTGAATCTAACTTACGTCGCTCTGTGAAGCAACACAAGGACTCTTTCCGACGGACCTCTGAACCTCGGTCAAGTGACGAGATGGCACTTGAGTTGACACATCCACACCACGCTAAAGGTTAAATTTCGAGTCTACAGATTCAACCTGCATCAGCGTCATCTACACGGATGACCATAGTGGCATTAGGTTCTGAACCTACTTCTCGACAGCTCCAGTACCAGGTCCACTCGGTTACCGCGGCCACAGTTAAAGAAGGGAACTCCTTTATACATTTTGAATCAAGACCATCCTTTACGAGATCAACCTTTTCAGTTGAAATATAGATTGATCGTACTCTAAAAGTTATTATAAAGGAAGTGCACTTTAATTTTGTTCAAAAATTTTATGATAAACTGTGAACAAAAGGGTCAATCATTCAAGATTCAATTCCTTATAAGAACGAAACGAGGGACAGTTTGCAAATTAAATCGAAATATGCTTCAAAGCTTTCATAGCACGGAAGTTTTTAGAACGTGATAAATGTTCGTGCGCATTCCTGCGAGGCGAGTTTAAAAGTGTGTATTACTACTATATCTCAAGAAGTTACAGTCCCATGTGTATTAAAACTAAAGCAAAAAAAAACTGCCATTTTATTCGATGGCCTTTTTTTCTGGTTTGAATTAACTACATTTTAGTAATAACAAGAGTGCCCTTAGAGCTCATAGCACTGGATTATGGTCGAATGACGAGGACAGTCATCCCACTCTTTATGTCCCTACATTGAGGATTTCGAATTAATCTTGGTGGAATGAGATGCGAACCCGCTACCCATCGGTTGCAAGACCCTTCTCAACTAATGGGGCTAGTGTGGAGAGTTAGTAACTGTGTATCATTCGTTACCATGTGGTCGAAAACGCTCTCTCATTCTACTTTGAGTTAATGTTCAATATAAAAACACTTACTGGACCGGCTAATTTCTTGTTCAATATAAAGACAAGATCCGAAATTTTTTAAAAAATAAAAACGACTTATCAGGATCCGTGGAATGAAATATGTCAAGTAAGTATGTCCACCGGAGCACGGCCGACCTTTACCCTGAATATTGTCACGCAGGGAAGTTGTAAAAATTATTGGGCGAGACAAAGAGCAAGATGCATTGCAGAGCAGAAGGTTAATGATTTATTTACTCTCGGGCCCAACGACGCGTGGCGAGGCATTGAAGCGAGGATCAAGAGGTGTGCGTGTGCCACTTCCCTTCTTCATCCCCATTAAAATTTGAAGGAAGAAAAACAGCATTGAGGAAAAATGCAGTTATTACGAGCATTCACCGTGAAATTTTATGGGTTTTTATAAAAATGGGATCGTTTTTCGTGAAGCATTGAAACCTACAATGACGGTGTGCATAATACTATATTTAGCACGTGAGGATTCGGAAAATGGCCTCGCTGGGAAATAAAACGTAGTTACGGTTGGGGGACGATATAGTAATTCTTTTCCTTTAGGTCAGTTTTCCACGAAGTAGGAGTTTAGTTTAGAAAAGGCTTCTACTTTTAATACGTAGGCTTGCGAGACACAGCCTTATGTAGCCAGGATTAACAAGCCCATTGAAAGCCTAGCACGCAGAGTCTGATATCTGCATTTATCCTCAACTATTTAATTACTTAATAAGCTTTCACAATATAATGCCTTCTTGCCTACACACTGATTTAAATTTATTGGTTTCAATGAAATAGTAGCACCTTAAAATATATTACAATGTTTTCCCGACCTAATCGAAAATGACCTTCCAGGATTATAGCAATAAGGGTCCCTACCCCCAAAATAGAAAGCCCTAGACGATGGCCCATCTGAGTTGAAACCTTTACTCTCTCAAACCTCCTTTCATTTCCTGAGTAGAAAAACACGATCTATGAAGAGGTCATACGACTGGTGTCCAAGCATTCACCCCTCCAGTGGTGTCACAGAATTACCACCAAAAGAATCACAACACCGGATGGTTGGCTTCCTTTAGCAGTGTGAACTGGGATGAGCTTTACGGATAGATTACGGCTGACGACATGACTGTATTTGAATAAAAGTAAATCATTGAGCATAAATAAAGGCATATCCTGAAAAACAGCCCTCACGCGTCTTTTTGCAGCTAAAATTAATATAAAAATTGAGTGTTATTTTTGCGGAAACGATGTTAGCGAAGGGTTTCACCTACCTAAAAAGGATTCAGTGCCACCTACATTAGTTCCTTCACGTGTAATTCTCTCTGGCGCTCGAGCTATTTGTGTGTTTAGGAAATTAACAATAACTTTTTCTCTGGGAACAAAACTTGAGCTAAGTCTACCTCTGAATTTAACTTGTTTAACTGAGCCGTTCTTATCCAACCTATGACTTGCGCAGATACTTCTTACAAGGTGTTTGTTCGGTAGCATGGGTCATTCGACAGGCGTCGTGAATGAGACACCAGTGAGTATCCAGGAAACATCTAAATAGAGGTTAAATGGCCCAATTCTAGCGCTGGGTTTGGTATGGAGATTCAGGAAATGAAATTCGTTTCAATGTGTGCCCAGTTTACTTTATGTTGCTGTGCACTGGACAGCACTCGAGCCGATCCCCAGAGGACACCTGAATTTATGACTTCACTCCTTTCTTCATTAAGGAATAGGTGGCCGAGTGTTCAGGGAGGCCAACATTGCTCCTGTCCAGTCATGGGCTTGAGCCTTGATATCACTAAAGATTCGCCGTGTCCTAGTGAATCGGGGTCAAAGTTATAGTTTTGCGTGATGCAGATATTCGGAGAGCATGTACCAACTCGTCTTCGTTCCCTGATTATGACAGTCAACAGTTTTCCTGTTGCTTCGGAGTACGACATTTGTAAGCTATCAATAAATTCACTCAAGAATAATGAGACTAGGTTATTTTTGACCGAATAACGTTTATTTTTAATGGAACTAGGGCTCTTCTGTCTCTCCCTTTTGCCCCACTCTTCCCGAACATTATTCTATAGAAACTTATAGTTGCTTAGTCTAAGCGATTGTGTGTTCTATGGTTTCTGATAACTTTCGATCGGCTTTCATTTCATCAGTTAAGGCAACGGCAATCAGGGTCGTGAGAGGGGAGGCTTCAATCCAGTCGTTTGCTCAATTTTTATCTACACTAAAGATCCTTGCCTTTAAACAGCAACCGAATCGTGACCATAGTGGTTTCAAAGGCGAGTTCTGAAGAAAACAGCTGACTGAATGTCAGGTCTGTTTTACAATACGACTCTATATACATATGTACGGAAGAACATCTCGTTAGGCTAAAAAGGGCGAGATTCGTAGCCAGTGGATAAACGACAAAAGTTACCGGAAAGCAATTGTATAAATTTATCTTGTGACATTTAAGGAATGAAAATAAAAATAAGACGTAGACACTTAGCCCTTTTCCCCAATTCTATAATGCAATATTCCCAATGCTATTGGCGAATTAACCACGATGCGACATTTATCGCGATAAATATGTCCTAGAAATCTTAAGTAATTTTAATAACCTGCGTCATTTTGTTGTGTGTATATCAGTGAAATTGTTTTTGCAGATTTCTTAAATATCCGCATATAATTGAGTTTTTTCCAATACATAAATAAAGGCATTTCCACACACAGAGAGAGAGTTCAATCACCATCGATTTGCAGGTAAACAGTGCTACATTTAAAGAAAAACCTTATAGCCTTAAAAAAAGCAGTTTAAGGAAGTTAAAAGCAGGCGGTGTGTCACACCGATGTGACAATAAGCGCGTGGTGCCACCTGCATACCGGGCCATTGTTCACACTTTTCCTCATTGCCAAAAAGACACTGTTCTTCTCCTTGCCACTTTGTAAAAATACCTTCACAAAAAGACTGAGGACTTTTTTTTTTAGTGTTCAACACTCCACGTGGGTTGGAGATATCTGCTGCCAAAATCTTATTCGACAACTGTTTTGTAAACAAAAGAATGATTATCTGCCTTAAAGTAGTGCTGTAGGAGTTCTGTAGAAAAGTGCAGATTTTCTTTATCCTTGATTTACAAATTCTGTCTTTGAAAAAGATACTTGAAAACTACGGTACACAAAATTGAAGATTTCCTAAAAATTTCTCTTACCCGCTTGAAAATCTCCATACATAGAATATTGCGGCATAAAAAAATGAGTTTCATTTAATTTTTAAAGAATAGTTTTTCAATCTATTTTTGAACTTGCTATTTTTAAACATTTTTCTAGGAAAAATTGTGACATTTTTTGTTAACTTGAAGTGCGAGTGTTTTTTTTAAAATTATTTCTTACACTCTATAAAAAGAATCAAAATACATAAAAAAAAGATTTGAAATAAATGTCGCTTAATTTATTTTTCAAAATGTAAAACTCGTTATTCATTTCAAAAATCTTTTGAGGAAATTTGGAAATAGATCGCTATAATTACATAATTTTCTTTTTATAGCTCGCAAAATTTCTGATTCGATGTTACATCTTCGAAAACTGAACCAGTTAAAAATAGTTTTATTCCTAAGAGATATTTCGCAAGAATTTTATTGAAATTTAACCAAAAGGAAATATTAGATCGAAATAAGAATCCAAGTATCATTTTTTGCCTCCCCAAGTTGCATTTAATAAAATCCTTTTTCGTTTCATTAAAAAAATAATTTAAAAAAATAAAAAAAGCTGTGCATAATTTTTTTGATTTACAAATAGTGGAACCTAAATTAGTACAAAACTTGTTATGTATTACATTACAAAACTTAAAATAACAAAGTGCTCAGAGCTTAAGATCTGAAATAAGTTATTCTGGATATTAAATTAATTTCTTTACGAAATCTGCGTCCTATTAAATTACCATTAAGACTGGGTGACCGAAGTTGAACCTTGGCCTACAACGGCACCGCAGACACGTGCGCTATTAGTGGAAAATTGGATAACGGCCCATAAATCAACGGAAAAGATTGCTGTGAGAATTAAATTTCTGTGTGAGAAAGAAACGCACTTATTAGCGCTAAGTGTTATCATCAACTAATTTATTTTTTCATCTACTGTTACAAAAATCACGAAAAAAGAATCACTAAATACAGTCCTCGATTTACGCTACCCGACTTGCACGAACCCGGAGTTATGCAATTTTCAAAACTCGTCGATTCGTGTTCTGTTTGAGCGCTACACAACTCCCAATACTTATCCCCCACTTCCTGAAATTGGTAATGTGACTGAAGAATTTGTCGATTTCCAGACAAAAATAAGTGTAGTGGACAACGATGACGTTCAATAACTGCTGGATTCCCACAATCGGGAGCTGACAATGGATGAGATCATAGAAATACAAGAGCAATACAGTCTTTAAAATCAGACGATCGAATAACGGTTGCGAATTTGACAAAAGGCCTCAGTTTAATTGAAGAAGAGTTACAAGTTTTAGAAAATATAGACTTAACTAGGAGAGTACTTTTTCAACAAAACAAGGAATAAAAAAAATATACGAAAAAAATTTTCGGAAGAAAAAAAATTCTTTGAGCCGGCAGACTACTTTATTAAATTTTATGAAACATTCTACTTTAAAATAACTTCAGCTTGAGATTTTGTATTTGTGTTATCTAAGATTTTATAAGACATTTTTTTTTATTCTAAACTATTATTTTCTTTCGTCTCCGGCCCGACCTAAAAATAGTTTCTATGTATTTATATACGAAATTATATCAGACTCGGGCGATTTCCACTTACGCACGGTTATCTCTGTGTCTCACCTATCCGTAAGTTCGGGGTATTACTGTATATATTCAACAATTATTTGTTGTTGCTAATGCCACCTGTCTGACGTAGGGGAATCGAACCATATGCAATGCATCATGGCGTCGGGCTATATTGTACGCCTTTCGTTAGGCATAGCTTTGAGCACCATGTGTATGACAGTACGATTTGGCTCGGTTCCACCACAATTTTGTGGGAGAACACCCTGGGAGTAGTCAGGGGCTTCCCATCTCTCTTCCCTTCCACCAACCTCATAAGAGGACTTGCGGCTCGACGGCTATTTAGAGTACCCTCATGCCACGAAGGCACTATACATTTACAAACATCCATGCCTTCTCCAGGATTCAAACCCAGCCCTACGGTACAGCAGTCAGCGTCGCTAACCACTATACCGGATGGGCAACACAGCAATTAGTTCAGTGGCGAAATGTACATCCCCGCATCGCGGGGGCGTGAGTGAGTGAATATTAACATTGCAGTGTTCAGCTACACGAGGGCTTTTAGCGATGGACCTAGTAATTTTTAACCATGGTCAAGTGACGAGGACGACGCCTGAGCTGGCACCCTCTCTCCTAACTACCACACCACACTAAAGGGAGGACGTTTGAGCTCTCGACAGATTTAATATGCATCACTATCCTACACGGCGGGTTTTTAGTGGTACTGGGCTCAAGCTCATGAGATGCCAACCACGATCTGCTACTTTGACCACTTGGCTACTGCGGCCTCCGCATCGCTGGGGCTAAGAATTTTAAGGGCTCCTAATATTCTCCGTAGCGTTTGACAAAAGGCTTATATTTTTACAACATCAGCATAGTACTACAGAACGTAATATTGTGAATTATTTGATTTGAAATATTTCATTATGTTTTGCGTCCAAAAATAAAAAAAAAATAATTTTTTTGTGATTCACATTGATTTGTAGGATTTTTTTTACTTACTCTTTTCGAGTAAACTTTTGTTGTATCTAAATTTCACAAGAAATGTATTTTGTTCACATTTGTATTTTTTTTTTATTTGTGCTAAATAAACCATTTAAATCACAACCACTGATTATATATAAATTACTTTGTATGAATCACACGTGGCATATAGTGTTAAAAATTACTTTTTTGTTATTGTTGTATATATTATTCGAGGGAAAGGACAACTGAATCCCATTTCGCATTCACCCTGAAGTAACTTGTTTTATTCCCTACTATAGAAAAATTGAACCTTTCTCTTAAAATATTTCCCCGCGTTATAAAGATACGACAAACGGTAAAGTTAGTCACACTAAGCACCAGAAAAAAAAAATCTAGAACCATTGATAGGTTGGAAATAGATCTTGTTCGGAGACACACAATGGAAAGTATGATACACACAAATATAACATGTTTTTATATGTACCAGGGAGGAATTTTTAATCCAACTCCATTGAGTCACTCAACAACCAAGCTTCTATCGAGTTTGAGATAAAGTGCAGACATGGTTTATGCAATGGATACTCCCGTCAAATATGTGAAATTGCCTTCTTCTAATGGAAATACAACAGAAAAATGATTCCAGTATATCCTCATTCATTGCAATGTTCGTCCTCACCGTACTTCTGTGAACCAACAGCTACTAAAACAGTTGAAGTAAAACTTAACTGATTACCCGAGTGGAGGAAGCGCCCAGTAATTTTCATCCCTTCTTCGAACTGAAACATTTAGCACGAGGAACTTGAAAACACCCGTTTTTGATCACTGGCAGCAACACGAGAGGGATCGGAAAGCTTGGTCACAGTTATAGGATAAATGCCCAAATTTTCAGGTCGGTTGTATAAAAAAACAATCACATTTGTATGAAGCAATAAGTTCATTTTTTATTTAATTTTCTTTTTATGGTTCAAAGGAAGTGAAAACCCAAGTTCCTTGCATTTTGTTTTACAATACCGTAGTGCAGTCTCTCACAAAAAAATATTTCATCTTATTAAATCTTAAAATAATAAACGTATGATCATAAGTTATTCTTTATCTCTTAGTAAAATAGTCGGAAAGTAAACTGATTCGTGTGCGCCAAAAGTTGAGCGCTGATCCGTACGACTGACGTCCTAGACGTCCCCCCCCCCCCACCAAATTATATCATCTTCTCCGGTGCTTCATAAGCCTAATGTTTGACGCACTGGCTGATTTTCTGGATACGAAAATAGTCGTGAGGCATGTCCTGTGATTGTGTAAGATTCCTTGAGTATCCATTTGGCTCTGGGCAAAATTAAATCACGGCACTATTCAGCATCCAACGTGAGCTTGAACGAGATGAATTCACGCGTCCAAATGGGGTGCGCCACTGAAAGGGATTTGGGGTCTCGCTATGTCTGCAAAGGCGGCAGCAAACGAGGGGAAAAAACCATTAATACTTCGGGATACTATTGTTCTCACAACCGTTTAAAAAGTTAATTTTCCTTGATTTGCTTTGAATAAAAATTGCTTTTCATACCTGTAAATAAACAAATGAATGAAAGAATATTTAATATCATTATAAACAGGAGCAAATTTTGCTCTCTGAACAGCGGACGAGGTCAGATGAGACGACTCGATTTAATGAATTGTACAGAAAAATCCGAATTTTGACGTGCAAGAAAAAAAGATGTATTGCTTCAAGAATTGAATACTACATGTTAACGAAACCTTTCTTTAGAATAAAAAATAATATAGTAGCTTTGAATCGCTGTTTAGTACGAAAAAAATCGCATTCGACAAAGTTGCATTTAGACTCCCTGGCGAATGTTCCAATGGATGATCAATTATTTTGTACGTGCAACCGGAAGGTTATTCTTTTCCCGCAGAACAAATAGAGTCAGAAAAATTTTGAGTTAGTATGTGAATCACCGTGAAAAACAGTTGAATCGCCGTTCGTAAAACAAATGCATTTAGAGTGACACGCGTTTCTCGCCACTTTCCCATACACGCTGATAATTAGAAAATCATATTCCCCCTCACTCTTCTAGGAATGAAAGCTCTTCTTAATGCACTGGAAACAGAAGCACAAGATCCGCGAAGGGCAGATTTTAAAGGAGAGTTTTTTTTATTGGGCTCTCCTAGATTTTGAAAAGGAATTCCAGCGACGAAACTATACTTATGCAACTCAATATGAATGAGAAATGTCATAAACAGAAAAGGACCAACATATAATTGTCCCTAGAGTGTAACAAATGTGTGTAGAACATAGAAAGAAATATTTCAAACAGAGAACGAGCGGAATGACGAGAACAACCTTTTTCATTCTGCAAAATAGATGGTTTTGCTCATGTCTATCTCTCACAAGTTTCATCCTCTACAATCGTTGGAGACATTGGGTGACGACAGTATATTAAGCAGGACAACAGCTACTCTAATAAAATTACGATTTTTATGTTTATGCCTTTTTGATATAATTTTCCTTGCATCTATATTTGATAAGTTTTTTTTTAGTTAATAGTTTAGAATCTTAATAAACCTTAAGGATTTTTCCTTACATACATTTAAAAAATTTTTTTAAAGTACTATCTCTTTTCCTGTAGTTTTGCACAGTTGAAAAAATTCAACCTTAATTGTTCAAAGGAAATGTCCAAAATGTTTTTTCAAACAAATTAACTTTATTATATTGTGGTCATTAACTTAAGAAAATATATCAAACATGTGAAATGGAATCTAGTTTTGTGGTATTGTTAACAGCTTACACACATTCAATGTGGCCGCAAACTCATGGTTGGAGATGTTTCGGTCCGTTAGTGCGTTCGAGTCCCGATCCATGTATTGGGGCTGATGCATGTTAAATCTGTCGGAGCTCAAAGTGTTCATCTTGGCATGATGTGGAAGTCAGACCAGGTGCCCTCCTTGTCAGTTGGGATTGATGGGTTCCGTATTCTAGTTCTCGAATTGCTTCTAAGTGAGACATTGATAAATAATCATTTGATCTCTCTAACATAACATTAACCTAAAAGTTCTCGTGGCTGTATTATTCCAGGCAATAACGCATGATATTTGCTGATCATGTAATTTGTAGTACTTGGTTCCTTATAAATAAGGACAGTTTTCACAGTCAATTGCTAGCAATCGGATATTTTTTTTCTGCAATGAGAAAATCCGGCATTTTGTAATTTTGTCTTGTAATTTTGCGTATAAAACAGCAACCACGTAAGGCTATCCATAATCTGGTTTCCAAAAAGGTAGTCATAATGCAATTGAAAATTAAAAACTCTTTCTCGGAGTAGATGATTTTCCATGTACCTAAACACACTATAAATAAGTTGCAAGTTCATTTCCAACTTTTAAGTTTCAAACAGAAATAATTTTCTTCAACGATTAATCCACATACTCACTAAAAAAGTTTAAATGCAATGACCTGTCATTATCATTCATAGTAAAGATTAATTTATAGCGACAGGGTCGTGTGTTTTCCCTTCTTTGAATATGTTCCGAGTAAGAATTTTATGAAGTTCACCTCGAGGAAAGTGACGGCGAAAGATCGCATTAGCAAATATATATATTACGATTTTATCTATCAAGAATTGCATCCTATCGTGCTCTTAAATTTAAAAGACCAAGGTTGCGACCGTTGCGCAACTTAAGGTAGTCCTTGTTGAAGATCTGAAGAAAAGTTAAAAATATTGTACCTACGAAAGAAATTTACCTATAATTTGTTCTTGTTTTCTCAAACTGGGCATTAGTTACATTAAAAAAATTGCCTCAACCAAACTTTTTAAATTAAAAATAACCTTTTTAATATTACTTTTTAGGTTGCTCAGCTCCATTTTCAAACGTTCATCATCTTGTAGATTTGTAAAATGGAAGATCTTCAACAATGCGTTACCCAGTTGGAAATTGTTTTCAATGACGAGTGATGAACCATAGAGGGAAACAAAACACTTTAAGAAAATGAAAAGACGTAATTCATTTGCGCACGATGATGCGTTTCCGAACAGTTATCAGTCTCTCTTGCTCTGTAATCGAGCCGAAAAATATATTCAAACTTTGATATATTTAACATTTATATGATCCCACATAATAAACACTGACAAAATGATACCTGAAATATTATATAAAAAGAAATACTTTACAAGATTCAAATTTAGGATCCAAAGATGTAACGATATGCACACATTCAAAATACTCAATAATTTCCCTTTTATGCTCCAAGTAAAGTTCTGTGGTGATACAAAACTAAAATTAGATAAATTAAGGGTACGATCACAAATTTCCATTTATAAAAGTTGATTAGGCTTCCTTCATCTTGCTCAAAACGTTGTGTCCAAAAAGATAGTTTTTTTTATTAAAAGGGCAGTAAACTGACTCACACACACAGCTCTATTGGAAAAGCAGACATTTACATCTTAAAATATTTTAAGTTTAGAATCTCCCTAAAAAAATTTTGTGCTTCTGTTTGAAAAATACTAAGCATTTTCATTTTCCAGTCTGAAATATGCAAAAAGTATTTTTTTTTCCGCCGGTTTTCAGAATTTGATCTTTCCGATTGCAAAATTGCCCCACCCGTTGTCTTGAGCCTCAAGAAAGTGCGGAATCAGCAGAAATTCAGGATCCCCCCCCCCCCCGTTTTCGAAAAATACAAAGCCTTTTTCCACTCCGCTTACTTTTTGGACCAAGAGGGTAAAGAGCACTCTGGGCTGCATGGCTTGAAGGTACAACAATTCTAGATTCATACCTTTTTTAAAAATCTTATGAAAAGAGCTTAATGAAATTCTTTTGTATATTCAATGGCTGCAACTCACTTAAATTGTGATAAGTCACACAATACACACATAATCTATCAATAATATACTAAATTTCTATAATTCTAAATGAATCCAAAGCAATATGAAGGCAAAATGGAATTAATAAAGCTTGGGACTAAAATTGGGAATCCTCTCAGTTTTGATTAAAAATATTTAGCTTTAATACATTTTTTTTCACAAAGGATAAAGTAGTATACGTGTTTCATTCTCAGCAGAAAAATATTTTATGACACTGTATTGGATGGTACAAAAATTTAGATAAACAGAGCAGAAAATTCGCGTTCAAGGTTCAACATTTTCTTTTCTAAAAAAATTGTTATTGCCAAAAATGTTAGTTTTTCAAATATATGAATGATATCTTAGTTTTTCCCCTCCTTCATGAACAAATCGCTCTTTTAAAAAAAATGAACCAGAAAGTAAAAAATATTGTGAATTTTTTTAAAAATATTAAATAAATCACTAATTATAGTTAATTTTTAAGCACTAGAATGTATTTAAAAATGAACATTCTACATAAACCAGGCAAATATTTTCAAAGGCTAATGATGAAATCACTCTAGTCATGTCTTTGCTCTTATTGTTTGTTATAAGTAAATGTTATTAACACGCTTTTATTAGCTTCGCCTGTGTGTAACGGAATCTTTCAACTCAATTTTTTCCCACTTTAGAAGCTCAGATTAATTCGAAATTTTGCACACTTGTCAAGGACCGATGACAATACAATAGTTTAATATTTTTGTTCCATTGTCCTGAACAGGATCATCAAGATTTTTTATTTCCAGATTTGGCGACTAAAAAAATTAAGTTACAACCCTAAAGCGAAAACGCGCTCATGGTTAGCACAAATACAACAAAAAAAAAGTGTTCCTTTACGTGAAAAAGGAAAGAATACTTTGGCTGATCCTACATTTTACAAACCAGGCCCTATCGAAGCCCTGGTAGGATGCCAATGGGTGTTCCAGATTCTAAGCAAACGACACATTTAAGATGAATTCATCAATGAATAAAAGGATAGTTTAAAAAACTAAAAAAACACGCTTCTATACTGAATCGAACTAAAAAGTAAAAAATAATTCTGAATATAAAAATAAAATGATTAACGATAAAATTTATGTCATTGCGGTAAAAGCGTGGGGTACTTTGTACTACATTTTTACACTAACTCTGCATTTCAGATCAGAACTAGTAAGAAATTATAACAATTGATATCGATCACACCACGCTTTTACCATAATGTCATAAATTTTATCGTTAATCATTTTATTCTTATATTAAGAATTATTTTTTACTTTTTAGTTCGATTAACTATAGAAGCGTGTTTTTTTTTTTTTTTTTTAGTTTTTTTAAAAAAGAATTTATTTTTAAGTTAATATTTTGACCGAAAATAAAGTTTCATCATATGTTTATACTGCTGTTTTTTAATTAAAATTTTTATTAGAATGACAGCCACACATAATGCAATATAATTCATATTTTTAAAAAAATATAATGTATGAGTAAATAAATTCATTTAAGAAACAGCAATATCTAGAGATTTAGATTTCTGATACACGTTGCTCTATTTATACCACCACGTCATCTCGAGATTTTAAGTTACACAGAAATCCGTAGAACAGGATCCCCCTCATGGTGGGATGTTTAGAATAACCCCCCACAACACTTCCATTGCCACCGACCGAAAAAAATAGGAAGATCAAATAATGACTTCCTTATCCGTTCTGTAAAAATATCCAAAAAGCATTATTCTTTAATATTTTTTTCTACTAATATAAACCAGATTAACTTAAATTATCCTATGCGTTATTTTAGCAAACCCCAGATAACACAGATGGACAGCAAGCATTTCAAATCTGTAGCTTTGAACACTTTCCATTTGTGCATAATTATCAATGGTATATTACGATTGAAGTACATCTTCGATTGCTCCAGGTGGTCTCATCAAATCCTATTGCTATTAGGTACTTTTTATGCTGGTATTCCATATGTGTTTCTGGAAAGAAATTTTATAGCACACTTAGATTTTAAAGCCCCTTTCGTTTGTTTATTAACTTAAGCATATTGTGCGAGTTGTTGTTGCTTTCAAAAATGTTTTTATCCCTGAAGTTACGTATCTTGATGGCTATTGTTTGCCTACTTATAAACATGATTTATAGGCTCTTAAAATTTATCTTCCCAAATTTCCATCACATGTTGTTTTGCCTTGTGATACATTACATTGTTAAAGCAAAAGAGGAAACTCAATTTTCATTCATTTCATCCTCATAGATTTTGTCTATATATATATATATATAATAATCATAATTTTACTAAAGAAACACCACCGATTGGCATCGAGCGTCATGAACAATTACTTCTTTCAGCAAACGAGTGTTTTCTGTTCCCCTCTCCACTTTGTAACTAAATAAATACAAAAAAAAACAAAAAAAAAACAGAAAAAAGCCACTTACCCACTGCCACATGAGAAAACGCGCGTTCCAGTTTGACCAGCGGACAAGTGTGAAGCGAGCCGAAGAAATATCAGTGAATCGGTTCAGAAATGAGAAAGAAAAAAAAGCCTTCACATCCGCGAGTCCTGTCTGGTCATCTCGAAAACCAACCGTTTATTGCATTCGAGACGAACCGGGAAGCGGGTCAGTCGCCGAACAAACCCTTTTGGGTTTATGACCTTGAGCGTACTGAGTTTAGAAAGAACCCAACAGTTATACTTTCTTGTAAATAGGAGATATTTTGTTGGTACGAGTAAAATGCTTTTGGAATTTTTCGGAAATCTTTTCAATACGTTTTTCTTTTGTTTCTTCGTATGCAAAAATGAACACAAATATAAAAAATTTCCGACCGAAATCGTTACTATATAAATATCATATTATTTTCAAAATAAATAAATGTAAGCGAGTCATAACTTATTGTGAATTGACTTAAGTTAACTCTAAAAGGATTTATTCGTTCTTTAATTTAATTTAATTAACTTCTTTTTATATAACATAAGAAAATAACTGCCAATGAATAGTTTAAAATTGTAAGTTTTTAAACAATGAATGCAATTTGAAAATAAGCAGTGTAAAAGCATATTGTATTTATATGCTCATTCCATTTATATCATTATTCAAAATAAATAAAATACTCGAATATAAAATTATATACATTTAAAGCGCTTTATCATACGAAATCATAGGTTTAAGCTTTTAACATTTTACCATAAAGAGAAAAAAAAATCTCTTTTTCCTTATTATTCAATGATTTAATTTCCCCTTTCTAGCAATGCAGCGATTTCATCACCTTATGTCAAGAAAAGCATTTCCCTATCCAATTTTGGAGCGAATATTTTCTGCTTCTTAATGAAATTCTTTTTAATTGAGGAAGAGCAGCTTTATCCGCAGAGGAACTTCCCTATCGAATTTTCACGAATGTCGAAAACACGACATATTTTACTTCTGATTTCATGGAAAATGCATGAGTAAAATTGTGTACACTTGATCTAATACGAGATGAGTATTAGATAATTTGAAACAGAAATGAGTGGGCGTGTGTGTGGGGGGAGGGGGGGGGAGGAACAAACTAGTTTGATTTTCAATTACATAGCAGTGCCATTCAACACGAGGGCTTTTGGCAGAATGCCCAGGGGAACGAACTCATCTGAAAGGGGCTTAGAGCTAGAAAACTCGCGTTCAGTTTTTATTTGAAAAAAATCTTATTTTACATTTTCACGCAAGTACATCTACTCCACTCAAACCAAAGGCAAATGCACATGTATAACCGCATAATACAAATTAAAGATAGATTCACAACATACAAGGCTATTGGCGATGGATCTCACAATTTTGAACCTCGTTCAAGGGAAAAGAACAATTCCCGAGCCGGTACTTCTCTCTAAAATGCTACACCACACCAACTTTAGCGAAGACAGATTTAACGAGTACCTGCTCCTCTACACGGCATGTTTTCAGTGGCATCAGGGCTCCAACTCTTGACACCACGTCAAAACCATAAGCGCTAGGCTACCGTGGGAATCAACTATCTCTTGGAACCAATTACAAAAACAGAATAATAGGAATTTTTGCAGGAAATTTTTAATAATTAGCGTTAGAACAAGTAAGTTTTTTCTGTAATTTTTTAAGTCCATTTGCCATGGAAATCCAGAAACAGTAGCGGAGTTAACCCACTTTATTTTTGTTATTTGCAATGGAAGGAGAGGGGTTTTCCAGCGTATAAAGAAATATGCTAGAGTTCACCAAGAGAGCTGTGGGAACCGATCCTCAGAAGTCATTGTCTTGGGATCAATGACAGAAACGGGTTAGTAGTGGAACACATCTTTTGGGGCTTCTGACCTTGGAAAGAAAGAGTTTAAATCTTTTTTCTCGTTACATGGCCTTCAGGAAGAAAGATGATCCATATATTTCACGAAATAGGATGAGTAATAGCATCTTCGCCTGAAGACGTTAAAGAAAATAAGTTTTATTCAAGTTATTTCTTTAGCACATCAATTCTGCTCATATTTCCAGTCAAGGTGTTATATTGAATAAGTCGCTCTCTGTTGGTGTCAAGTGAACAAAGGGATGAAATGCTTTTTGATAGAAGTTAACTCTAATTCGAATGACAAATTTCTTAAAGCATGGGGCAGACAAGTTAAAAATCTAACCCTGGGCTCATAGAATTTAAATGCAGAGACAGGATGCTTCTTGTTATTAGATGTATACTAATGTTGACTATCAAAAACAGCTAATTAATATTATTTGTGTAGGTCCCAATGGACATCACTCTCCCTTTTGAGAAAATACACAATGAAAAGCTGTTGCTCAGGAGCCCTTATATGATTTCAGGTGTTCATGATAAAAATATTAATAAAAAGCATTATTAAGCAATAATAATAAAATTAATAAAAAAAAGTCCAGAAATTCCCGTTACTCGTATTTTTTTAGATCTATTTTAGATAACTGGGAAAGGAAAACATGCCCACAGAAAACTCTGGAAAAAACCCATTATTTTTGCACCAAATAATCTAGAAAATGTCATTTGATATGCTTAATTCTGTAGTGAGGCAACATTGCGGTGAAATTTATTGTTTGTGTTATCGAACGCTATTGTTCTAGCACAAACTATGTTTTCATTAAGTATATACAATAAGTTGGTACTTAGTGTTGCTGAACTCCACCAGAAAAAAATAAAGTAAGAATTGGAAGTTTTCAGTCCTTTTCAACAATTTGTTTTGCAATATTCAATGATTGGTGCTTAAAATTCAAATAATTCATACACAAAAAAAAAATTACATACACATAATGCCCCAAGCAGTAAGAAAAAAGTTGAGAACCCTTGTCCTGTCAAGCATACTACAAAAAGATTCTTTTTGCCCTTCATGAAAACCGATCTCTCACATGATGCTGCCATCCGCGTTGTTGAATAAGTTAATATCACGACAAATGCAATCGCATTCCAAGAATAACAGGATTCACGACCTAACTGTAATTAATGTATTTGAAACCTATTATATTTTCAAATAATAGTATCATGGACGATCAATGCGATGATTTAAAGATTCTCATTTGACTTATCTTTCTCTTATCTCATTTCAAAGCAGTAAGACCTAGCTGCAGGTTTCATTCAATGTTATCAATGAAGTGATAATAGCATAGGTTAAATTAAACTGCTGTTAGTAGCTAAAGAGGATGAATTACCCACGCACGACTGCCGTTTTGTTTATTTTTTAAAGCCTATACGAAATGAAGATAGTGTAACTACCGGATTAGAAGATAAGAGTGAAACCTAATAATATTTAGGATAACATGTATGAATAAATTAAAAATTGGTAAAAAATGCATTGAATGAGAAATTACAATCTCACGTTACAAGAAAAACAACTAGTGTTTGAAATTGAACTTTGCTTATTCATGTAATCGAAAAAAATTCTCAAATTATACATTTTTTCCCCAAGATTCTTTTTAAGGAATTCATCAGAACTAATTAAAGAATCAGTAACAAATTCGTAAGAAAAACCCCTTAAGAAATTAGCTGTTTTCTGGTACTTGATCCGAGTAGATAAATAAGGTGGAAGGAAAATATTTAGGCTTATGATCATAAGAGGTATAAGTAAATATATTCTATTTTTTTTTTTTGTGCCATGAAACAAGAGAATTCATTTTAATCCAATTCAGTTTTAAGTTATTTAATATTCATGGGGAATAATTCATTTTTACTTTAGCCAAATATACTATTACTTAAGCAACTTGTTCTTATTTACTTTTTTTAAGCAACTGTAACCATGAACACAATTCATGTTTATAAAGAGAGGCGAAAAACCCGTGTCAACGGGGTGCAGAGGACCGAAGAAACAGCTTTTTCATACCATCTTCTGTTCAGCAATAAAAATCCTCTAATTATAAAGTTCCGTGAATGATGCCAGAATGGCTGATCTGGCAACACTGGCGAAACAAAATGCTGTACATGCGTAGTGGCAGGTGTTGACCATCTGCCCCCAACGTTGTTAAGTTGTGCGTCGTTTGTGTTCCGTGTAAGACTTGTTTCACAAAGTGCTTGTTTACTGCGTTAGTTCAACTGAGAACAGGAAAATAAACGAACAAAAGATCAATTTAAAGTTTTGTTTTAAGCTTGACAAGACACCGACAGAAACTTATTCGATGCTGGTACGTTTTTAAGAAGATCAAGCACTGTCCATAAAGTGTGTGTGCGAAATTTTTATTGAAATTTCCATTATTGACTAAATGCATAATTTTGCGCCAACTTGGCGGGGAGTAAGCAACGTCAACGTTTTACTCGCATAGTTCCCGTAGGAATGTGGAGATAAAATATATCTTATGTTACTCGCTGATAATGTATCTTTCCATTGGGGAAAGAATTTTTAAAATCGGACCAGAAGTTCCCGAGATTAGCCGGAACAAACAGACAGACAAAAAATTTAAAAATTGAATTTTTGATATAAGTAACTTGTATACCTTTAAATGCATTTAGCAAAAAGTTGCTAATTTGAAATTACAAACAGACACTTCAATTTTATTTATTTGTATAGATTAGTAAACGCGCGAGTTATGTTTTGATTATGCTGAAAAATAAGAAATGCAACTTCAAAAATATTTTCACAAAGATAAAAGGCATATTTCTAATAATAGCAGATCCTCCTACATTTCCCTTAAAACAAATCGGTTTATCTCGTACGAGCTTAAAAACTATTTTGTTTTCAGTTTTGGATTCATTTCCATATGCACATAAATTTTTAGGACACCAGACCACTTGAATTTCTACCAGCATTTGAGCCATTTCAATCCGAAGGCTAAAACAATACCATCTGTGATTTTGCTCAGTCACTTTTCAAAATTTTATAATTATGTTTATCAAAATATTTGTTCAATATCAGGGTCGCTAAAAAGGACCTTTGTAAGACAATTTTTGAAAATTAAGTTCATTATTGGTAAAACCAGGCATAAGCGAAGATTGAAATATTTTCTTTTTTCATTTATGTTAATTAAGAAAGTGTATATTTCACGTGAGGCATTTAAAGTTAACTTAAAAATACATTTAAACAACAGTTGACAGAACCTATAGAATTCTAGCATGATCTTTTAGCATAACAAGGTTTGTTCATGCAGAAACAAACTGCAGCAAAAATCTGTTACTCGTACTGAAATTTGAATAACAGAGGTTACTTGCTTTCACTGCTAATTTGTGCGATGAATGCTAGCAAGTTTTTTTTAAAGGAAAAACATGGCTTATATTTTTAATTTTTTTTTTTAAAGGTGAATTCATCTTACTTTTATAACATTTTTGGATTACCTCCTCAATTACTCGAATTACTTCGATATCTCGAGATTCTCTCCAATAAAAGGACATTCAATGATGCCATTCAATAAATGTTAATTTCTTAAGTCTTAGCGCCAATTAAGTGCCACTCTAAAACTTGCTATGGGATAAATTTTGAACTAGAAATACTCAATGCCAAAGTATGAAACGACATGACGATTTCCCACATTGTTATGTATACAAGAATCTTATTTCTTGTCAAGGTAAAAGTCTCCCCATTCTTAAGTGTTGGTTAGACCTCAGAGTGCAAAGAAAAATGTGGTGAATCTGCACATTACTCTGCGTGTGTAAAATCCACACTTGTAGTGAGGATGTTAAATAAGAGAGATGACTCTTTTGAAAAAAAAACGAGACTAAGGCCTTTGCTATTATTATGATTAAAAGTCCATAAAGAAGCCCCCGAAAGGTTGCTGGCAACAGCCATGTCTATATGAGAATGACATACGAGAAGGCATCCGAAAACTTGCACACAAACCGCAAGCGAATCATTGATAATTGTCAGCATCCCGATTCGATTCATGATATCTTTCCATCAGAGCAGAAATAATTTCATTATTTTTCGTGATGGTCTGCAACTGACAAGATTTTTCAATCCCTTAATTTCAAAGATTCCAATCAGCTCGATGCCATTTGGGATGAATTTTCATTTCTGAGTTCTCCCTACTTACCCTCTGACGAAATTTTATTTTCAGTTGAAATTAATAGTTATAATGAATGAATCACTCAAATGTCATCTTTGTTTGAAAGAGCTGTTTCATTTTCGCTCAGCTCGACGGCGAGCGAATTGTAATGTCCTAGCGTTTTCAAATAATGAACTTCACTGATGTCTAATTGTTTATTTACACACAGAGAAATTTATTTACACACAGGATACTCACATACACCAAAAATTTATACTTTTTACACAGTTTTAAATACTGAATCTGAGCCCGTTGACACTTTTAGAAAGAAAAAATAAGAAATGGGCCTGGGTGGCCTCCGACAGATACACAATCTTTCACGCAAAGCTCTCACAGATTTCTCCTGGAGAGACAATCACTGATTTATTCTTCATAAAACCCACTGGTGGAGTTTACCGCATTCTCTCGCTGCGGGACCCCCAATTATCTGAATCTAAATCTCCACACTAAGCTCACGGGTGGAGTTAGAAAAATACGACGACCTCTCGCGTCGAACTCCCTGGTGTGGCACTTGCGCAGGCGCAGTCCCTCGGCTTAGTCCGCGTTGCCACCTTGAATTTTAGAATGGGTCTAGAGTTTGTTACAGAATAAAGAACGATCTGGCAATTATACTATCTCGATCAACAAAACGAAGAAAACTTCGAAGATGTTTCATGGAATGGTTCGCATTGGATTCTTTCTGCAAGGAAACCAAATTTCCTGATCTCTTTCAAATTCTTCACATTGACTACCATTGTTTCATCTAATTGGTATTTTTAAAAAAAGGTTGGTGCAAGTAAGCTGTCGTGACCATGGTAGCTACCTTTTGCATCGAATTGTGTATTCGGGATGCGCGTTACATCAACCAAAACCCATACATCTGAGATGGAAAAAAGGTGTTTAGGATGGGTGTCAATCCCTTTAATTTAATTGTTGATATGAATTAGAAGGCGGATGGAGAATGTGGTTATAGGAACTTGTGTCAGTCGGTAAACGTTCAGCAACCCTAGTGAAAACTTATTAAAATACATGCCATTTAAGTCATCACGGCCGGTATTTCAGATAAGCGAAGTGCACAATGAGATTCTGCAAAGCAAAGGCTCGAAACCGATTGAAAACGGCTCAGTATACTTATTCTGGGGTATCAAGCAACATCTGTGTGTACAAGTTTTTAATTGACACTTCCCCTCTCTGCCCGTAATGTATGGGTATTTTGGAATTATGCAAAGCATAATCGTTTGCATCTTTTATTGTTGTGGTACCGAGCCTTGTCGAACAAGGTCGTCGGGTTCGCCGTAATTCACGAGTCCTTGGTGGCGTTATGAGGAAAAGGGGAACGGGATTTCTTTTTGTTGCCATAATAACAGATGGTGTTTGACAGAGCAGTTGATTAACCGATACCGTAAGGAGTAAAGAAAAAGGAGACACAACCTTCATTGCGCTCTCCAAACACATGCATCTATTGGTATGCTGTGAGCGAACGAATTCTTAACGATTACAAAGTTTCTGTTTTGTCTCTGTCCTTTGCAGCTCGGCCAAAATTAATCATTAGATAAAGCAGGCAAGTGTTTTAAATTAGCGAAAAAGAATTTTTGTTCGCCGATAAAGGCCGCATTTAATGGAGTGCGATGAAATAAAAACGCGTCAGAGAAAGAGGGGGGGGGGGAGTTACCGCTTCATGGTCATCAGTATGGTCGATACGAGAGGGAGTCCACTTGACGAAATTTTTTAAATAAAGTTACAACTCTTATTCTGCTTTTGATGCAATGCAAATTTCTGTTCCACATAATTCAAAGGCATGAAGCAATCCATATTCGAATTTGTTAAAAATAAGTTTTCACTCTAAAATCGCAATTTTTCAAAAGTGTAAATTCCAACGCTGAAAATTTTTTTTCGAAAACACTAATTGCCTTATAAGTTTGAATTTTGCATACATATAACACTTAAATAATATTTTAGGAAGAGATTTTGTCAAACTAGCTATAAAAAAATATTGATTGAAATATATAAGAAAGCTCATCTATTCAAACTTTTGACAGGTATATAAATATATATAAATTTATAAAAACAAATACAAATTTTAAAATTACTCCTGTTAAAATAATACATTAAATGCAAATACAAAAGTTGATGACTGCATGGCCAATCTGTGTTTTGAAGACGCTCCTTAAACTTGGTTACTTTTAGCATTGCAGAGATAGAGAGAGCTACTTAAAGAGATCCACTTTAAACCATCCAAATATCTCGGTTCCCATTGCGTGAGAAATAATAAGTGAATATTGTCGCGCACTGTTCAGCTACACGAGGACTTTTGACGACGGACCTCGTCATTTTGATTCATGGTCAAGTGACGAGGACGACACCTGAGCTGGCACCCCCTCTCCTAACTACCACGCCAACGGGAGGACATTTGAGTCCTCGACAGTTTTAATGTGAATCGCTCCCCTATACAGTGGGTCTTTAGTGGTGCTGGGTTCGAACTCCTGACACGCCAGCCACGATCCGATACCTTGACCACTAGGCTCGTTCGCGGTCCCACCCATTGTGTGAGGAAGGCGGGAGTTAAGTTTTTTGCTAGTTTTTAGAGCATTAGTTGCAGTTTGTTTTTAATTTCTGTTCGAATAAACAGATTTCCCATAAGATGGGTCGAAAAAAAGAAAAATGTGTTTGAATCAAAATGATTTTAGGAAGATTATTGGTCTTATTTATAAATATTAATGAAGAAGTTTTAAATCTGTTTACTCTAACTGAAAGCAAAAAGGAGTTCGGAGTTGTATTCTGAGATAAAAAAAAAAGTGTCACACGAGTCTTCGACTAATATAGGAAAGAAGAAATACATTTTTTATTTTGATACTGCAGTGTGAGCAAGAACCAGAACTCTTTGACTTCAAACGTCTATTGAAAATTTTCTGCGATCCTTGCTCCGAATATAAGTTTTTATTTTTCTGTAATTTACATTTAATCAATACTCTTAAAACGTTATTCAAAACCTGACAATGCTCGCACTTCGTCTCATTATCGGATATCTTTCTTGTTCTTTTCCATTTCAAGCATTTGGAAAGGCCACCGCTATTTTATCATCCGTGAAAGATATTTATTAATATCTCGATGGGTTAAGATAGACAGAAAGCTATTTTTTCGGTATTAAGATTTGAAAAGTCAAAAAGTATTTTAATAACTCAAAGGGAGAACAAGATCGAATGCCAGCAGCATAAACGTTTTTGAAAAATGTTATGAATAGGTATAAAACTAACTAGTATTCTATTCATTGTTCTAACAATTATTCGTTATCTCACGTGTGCATATATATTCCAACATCACAACAAAGATACAAACAAGTTTATTCTCAAGAACAAATATTCAATCCTCCGCCACTTTCGATTGAAAGAAAACGACCCTAACAGTAAGCGCCGATGGAGACAAAAACTGATGTTTTATATATTGTTCATACACAAATCAAATTTTGAAGATAAATTTTTAAATTTTGAACTCAAATTTTATTAAAATGTAAAACAGTATATTTCGTATGTTCCCCTTCCCCCAAACGATCGAATTTATTTTTCGTGTTCTGCTCTAATTGCTCTTGGGAACCGAAAACGAATAGGTTTCCATTGTAAAATTATTATTAGGGACTTCAGTCTGTAATTCTCGTTAAATCCGCTTTTTTTATACAAAAAAATTTAAGTATAAAAATCATTTGATCAAAAAATGTTAAGAAAAAGGCAAATTGACGAAATTTAACTTTGTCACACTCTGAGAACACTTTGTCTGAGAACTTTGTCACACTCTACGTCTAAATCACGGTGAAGTGACTAGGATAACGCCTGAACTGTGTGGTAACCCCTTCTCTAAATTTCCACGTCAAGTGAGTGAGTGAATATTTACGTCGCACTGTTCAGCTACACGAGGGCTTTTTGGCGACGGACCTCGTAATTTTGAACCACGGTCAAGTGACGAGGATGACACCATAGCTGGCACCCCCTCTCCTAACTACCACACCAACGGGAGGACGCTTGAGCTCTTGATAGATTTAACGTGCATCGCTCCCCTACACGGCGGGTCTTTAGTGGTACTGGGTTTGAACTCGTGACATGCCAGCCACGATACGGTACCTTAATCACTCGGCGACCGCGGCCACCTACACCACGTCAAAGGGAGGATATTGATATGAAATTTTCAAACCACAAAAACAGTTCTTGACATAAAAGTGGAAGCCCCACAAAAAATCTCGTATAATTTTGAATAGTTTGATATTTTCTTTCTTTCTTGATAGCTCGCATTACTATGATACACCAATGAACTGAGAAAATTGCACAATTTTTACAGTGTTTTGTTTCAAGTTTGCAACACAATTCAACTGTAAAAAGGTTTTATTTCTATACAAGCATTTACGGTACTGCAGTTATTGAAGAGTGAGTTACTGTAACCGTTTTTCATAGAAAAAGTTTCCTTGTTTAATTGATTAAAAACTTTTAAATCCAATTTATTTAAACCTACTTTTTTTTAAAAAAAATCTAAACTAAATATAATTTTTAAAAGAATTATCTTTTCAAAAGCATTTAAAAATTCTCATTTTTTTTGAACCACTCAGCAAGAATTATTTCAATACTAGAGTGGTGGCTAAAGCCGTTAATTCTCCAAACGTTGGATGGATTCTAATACTGAAGCTCATTACTGGCGAAATCAGACATAAATAACGATACAAATGTTAAATTATCTTAATTTTTAAAATTCGTTTTTGAAAAGTGGCTTAAGCTTTATTATTTTTTTCTTACTAAGCTTCTTCCAAATATCAGAATAACCAGTTCTTCAACTACCACTATCTCCTGATTGAGCAACAACTGAATATCTACATTCTCCATGCAAAACATTTATGCGAAGTGTATTGTAATTTTCAGGAAGAAAAAAGAATACGCTTTAGTAATCCATTTTATTTCTAAAATGCCATTCCAAACACATTTCATCATCATTAGGTCTATTATTCGTTCATTCATTATGCAGCGTACATTCGCTTTCGTTTCGACTTTATTTTAAAGAATTTGTACAGAATACCAAGTAAGATAGTTTATATAAAAAATGAGCTTTCTCCCTTTAATTCCCTTATTTCGTCTTAAGGACTATTTTCATTCGCTTAAAAATATTAAAAAATACAGAAATATATATGTAAAACGGTCGCTTTTTAAGTTAAGAATAATTTACAGATGATGTTACTGATGCGCTTGAAGGAGATGGATTCATTTGGACTGCGCAGACAAATCTTCAAACTAGTACGACCCGTGCCTGTGTACAAGGATCAGATTGTATTGGTAGCAAAAGCTTGGCGGGCTACTCAGTTTCTATCCACACATTTATTGCATTTCAAATAATTATATTTTAAAAACAGTCTTAGATGAATGATACCTTTTTCGTCACATTTTAAAACTTCATAAACAAAATTTATTTAGTCACGATTTTATAAACATTACATTGAAATCAGGAAATACTGTTATTTATTAAATACAACGTTACATATAAACAATTCTGGCTTTCTAAACTATCTGTTTCTAAACATTTTCAACCGAAATTGCATCAGAAAAGTGTTTAGAAAATATGAATTGATCAAGAGTTTCGACGATCATCTGAAAACACTTCTGGAAGTTAGTGCTACTATTTGTAGAATGTTTTTCAAAAATGCGGAAATCTTATACTACCTAAGTTACTCTAATTTAAAACTGCTTACCGAATAAAGTAACTTATTAGAAAAAAAATTCAGGAAAGCCAGATTACTTTTAATTTAAAACGAAGCTTTTATAAAAACTTTATCTTTAAAGGAAAGGAGTAAAAAGCAATTAATTTCTATGTAACAAATCTCTTCACCAGTTACTCCTGTTTACTTATTTTTCTTAAATGAAAGGGTAAAATTTTATTCCCCATTGTCATGATACTCTTGGGTAATAGCCATTGAAAGATTATATATAAATATATTTTTTATTTAGGAAAAATAAACAATTAATCCTACGTAGTTCAAAAATAATTTAGAATACTTAACAGTTGACATCCAACTCTTAATATATTTATCATTAAATGGCCCCAATTTTGAAATATTTAAAAAAATTCAATACATTTTTTAAGTTTAGTAAAGAAGCTGATTTTTTAACAAAACTGTTTTTGAATGAACTATTTTCAGTAAGTAAATATTTAAGTATTCACTTTAATATAGAAAATAATTAATTTGTCGTTTCTAGTTCTTAGTCAATATTTACTTAAAACTTGTTAATAACATATATTCAGACTCTCTTAAAATCTCATTAAATCTAACGAAAAAGAGCGACAAACAAATTATAATAACTAAGAAAAATAATGGAAGAAAGGAAGGGCTTTTAAGAAAGAAAATCTTTCCGCATATCGTTTGGAATGATCTGTTGTTAAAAAAATAATAAACAGGAGTAAGAATTATTTCACAAAAAACACATCGAAACTTTCGTACAAGAAAAACAATATTAATATAGTTAAAAATGAATAGATTTTACGCATGGGTAAAATATTTTTCAATATGTTTTAAAAGAATGAAAGTATCGGAAGAGCAAAATAATGAAATTAGCTTCTGTAACTTTCGGTTAGTTGGATACAGCCGATGAATTTCTAAATAATGCTGTCGCCAACTGCAACCGTGCAGCATCGTTCCCCTCGCTGATTGATCATTAACGTAGTAAGTAATCAAAAGCAGAAGATGAGGGATGGGTCTCGTTATTTGCAACCGCGGTCAAGTGACGAGGACTACGCCCAGTGGAGAATATTCGCCCCCCCCCCTGCAATGTCAGGTTTGGGACCCGATCTTACAAATGATTGCAAAACCATAACCCTTGGGTTCCCTAGAATCTTGGCCCCTTTTCCCGACGCGGGAATGTACGTTATTCCACTGACGAAATCTTACTGTTCTATTTTCCATAACTCGCTATTATCGAGAACTTGAAGCCTCCATAGATTTAGCATGTATCAGCTCCTCTGCAGGGCGGGCTTTGACTGCAGCGAACCAGTTGAGAAACAGCATTTTCAATTTTCTAATATTTTTTTATCTCAAACATATGCTGTTTTTAATGATTTAATCTGCAATAATAATTTGACATTCGAATGAGTTCATGTCCTACGAGATGACTCCGAATTCAAAACTTAAATCTATCTTCGAGTTAGAGAGTTATTAACGTCACATGGTGAGGGGCATTGCCCTGAGTCAAGTGATGAGGACAACATTTGAGCCGGCACCCCCTCTCCGTACTTCCATATCACGTTAAGGAGAAGATTTTGAGTTCGTCACATTTGACGTGCATCAGCCCCCTCCACATGGGTCTTCAGTGGCATTAGGATTCGCATCTGCGACGCGCTGACCACTAGGCTACCATGGCCCCGACTCTTTATTAGAGTCCAGTTTCATTTCATTTGGGGAGTACAAGCTTCAAAGCAAGGGCTAGGTTAGTGCAAAGGCGGCATCAGGAATCGAACGGAGGCAGTATTGCCGTTTACTACTGGGGTCCAGTAAATCTGTAACAGCAAGCAACCTTTATTTCATGAATATTGTGCGCGCTGACTTTAAAAGTATCCTTTTGTCTCGATCAAACTTTTTCGACTTACGGAACCCTTTGAACTAAAAGGTTTTTCCCATTCCACACACTTCAAGACTATATTTTAAAATAATATTTAAAGTAAATCAATATGTTATATATGCGTACTTTAACGTAAAGGCAACTTAAAAAGTATTGCTTTTGTAATTTAAAATTTTTATTTTTTCCGTTTAATTTATTCAATTAATAATACTTGGACACCAAGTTCCATCCCCCCTGCATCCCATTTAGTAACTGGGATATGTGCTCGCATCTTTTCACGCGAACTCCAAATTATCTGTAGTCATGTTCGTTTAATTTGTTTTTGTAGCCACTCACGTTGAGAATAATTTTTCATTTAAATAAAGTGTTCTGAATGGCTAAAAATGCTTAGAGATGCGTGAAAAATTATATGCATTTTGGATGAATTTGCAACCTAAAATTTAGAAACAGTTCTAGCTTTAATTTGAATGTTAATGTCATATATGTTGATATACCGACAAATTGTTCTCTCTCCTTTATTATAGATATTTTTTCTGCAAATGAAAAAAATGCGCATTTTCCATCAGAAAATTATTGAAAAATTAATTTTGCAAAACATTGTACAGATGAATATAAAATTATCTCATGAAACCCAGGACAGTAAATAACCTAATATTCACAATTTAGGGCATATAAAGTAAGGACGATTTCATATTCTTGTTGTGCATGAATAAAATATGCAGTTTTAATGATTGGGAGGGGCTTTAGACACTTGTGGTTGTACAAACTCCATAGAGAACTTGAATTCCTTTTGCAACACATTTATAATTCTATTTTCGAATTTTTTTCATTGTGACTCGTGGAACCCCAGGGTTCCATGGAACACATTTTGAAGACTAGATGATTGACAAAAAAGTACCGTGTTCGTGAGTTGCATTAGCTCCGAATGTGACGTAAAACAATTTGAATTAAAGCACTCGACAGAACGATTCTATGCTTCGCACGTGAATTAGGCATTGCAGCAGAAAAACGACAGAATCAGTAGTCTTTGTCGTTGCACGGAGGGAAAAAGAACACTCATTCAGATATAACAACGGTGGAAAATTAAAATTATTAAGAATATACATATTCTCTATATTCGTGCCAAATTTTAATTTCTATGGTGTGTGGAAACGTAAATCAAAGAATGCAAATTACTTATTTCTAATAACGTCTTAAAAATTGTATCCGCGTAACAAAAGGACATAATTTTTGAAGGATGATTTTACGATAAGTTGCATTGATATTAAAGAAATACGCGAAATTCTTTCTCCTTCCTCCTTTTTAAGGAGAGAAGACGTTCATAAAAGATGCAAAAGCTGACAAAGAAAAACGTTCATTGTAGGAGAAACAAAAACCTTTGACACCAAAAGTAATTGTTCGCCCTCTCCATAGAAATGTGAATCACAGCTGAACACAATCGCCTCGTCTCCTTCATTTTATCTTTACTTAAAACTTGGATTGCACACATTGATTTTATTTCTAATGGGTCTTACTGTTGAAAGAAAAAAAATCTAGAATAGATTCAAAAAATATTAGACACGTAGTTATACGGAAGAAAACAAAAGGAATAATAATGAGAAGGATTTGCCGTTATACTCGTATCTCTACTCAAGGCAAGAAATTTAAAAACGTTTCGATCCGTTATTTGCCGTAATACCTTCTTTTATTTGGCTTTCAATGCCTTCATTCTTTGGATGGAAAACCGTGAAAACTCGGGAAAATTAGACAAAGACAGCATAAAAAATAGTACCTCCGTCATCTAAATACCACTGCGCTGCTTCGATAGACAAGAGGTCGTTGGTTGGCGCCACTCAAGACCCGTATTACAGGGCTCAAAATCTCACGGTGTGGTAGTTAGAGAAGGAAACTTGACCTGTGGCTAGAAATAACGAGATCTCTCGAGAATAGCCTTCGAGTTGCTCCTCAGGGGAACGTTGATTAAAAACCGAATCCGCTCAAAGGGAGAATTAAAAAAGTATGAACTTCCAGATATCAAATATTTTTTCCAA
Organism: Trichonephila clavata; assembly: GCA_019973975.1. Lineage (NCBI taxonomy): Eukaryota > Metazoa > Arthropoda > Arachnida > Araneae > Nephilidae > Trichonephila > Trichonephila clavata. The sequence goes on from BMAO01002033.1 coordinate 90,764, forward strand.
GAATTTGTCCAACAGACAAAAAATAAGGAAGATCCACAAAACTCCTCGGAACAAAAGGGCGGCGAGATTCATTCCCTTCTCAAAAATAAATAAAGGCGATTCCTCTCGGATCAACGGTCGTGCTCTAAAGTAACACAGAAGCCATTGGCGACGGTCCTTGTCATTTTGAAGCCCAGTCAAGTGACGAAGTACACACCTGAGCAAGCATCGCCTTCTGTAAACTATCACACCACGCTAACGGGAGGGGACTTTGAGCTCGATAGCATCTTAGATCCGAATAGCTGCTCTTGTGAAATAACGATTAAAATAAACTAACGCTTAGCTCCGTATGCGAATTATAAATGGTTAACGTAACGGCTCTATACAAATTGATTCCCAATAGAAAGCTATGCATATTCCATTGACAAGAAAAATCCTTTTTATACATTAATTAAAGGTATAAATTATTTCAGATTATTCTGTTTTAATCATTTTCGGCTAAGTAGATTCAAACAATTTTTGAAATACTCAGAAAAATATCGTTAGTCTCAACAAGCAAGAGTTTTTCTTAACTTCATATGTCAGCTTCTCATTGGTTGCACTTACGATTCGATTTAAATTTTGAAAACACATACAAAAGGCAGATAAATGGAACTACGGAAATGCAATGAAATGAATTCAAAACAATTGTTCGGCAATTCAGCTTTGAAACATTCATAATTTTGATAATGAAATTTTTTTCCCCATGTCATTGACCTCTTAACTCTTTAGCCACTCACGACTATGCCATTATTTTTAGTGTGTGTGTGATCTGAAGTAGATTTCGAATTATGGACATCTGATAAATATTTATGGTGTTATAGATTAAATGTGTGGGAATCTGAACTAATACTAAATTTTATTTAAGGGTCCGCATGCCAACTGCTTACATCTTAATCGAGAATAAAAATTAACTTTCGTATCAAGAAAAAATCAGATTATTCACAATTCGATTATGATGTTCCTTCAGAGCACAGAAGCCTCGAAAGATTCAAAGTCCACTAGTTCAAACACAAAAACAAATGTTCCCTAACATTACCAAGATGTTTTTGAATCAAACTTCTAAAAACTGACGCACAATACAAACACAGCCGTGAGGAGGAGGGAGAGAACAATCCACTTAAGAAATGAAATATATAAAAAAATGAATACCTGAATTTCCCAACGTGCATTTTTGTGTCGAGTGTATGTTCAACAAGAGGCAAGCCATAACTTTTCCAAGTGTTCTCTACATTCTTAATGAGGACGGGTGTTCATGGATAAGATGAGAGCGACAGAAAAAAGCTCTCTGTCATTGTTGCGTAAATGAAAGAAGATTTTCCGAAGAAGTGTGTCCAGTCTTGTTTTCCGCTGCCACGTGTCATCACACTTCAAGTCCGTTATCAGTTGGAAAGTTACAGATCTTGACGAAAGGTGCGTTTTGGAACGCCTCCCGAATGCAAAATGGAAACATTTACATTGCAAAACGACGGTTACTTGAGAAGTGACACACTGAATACCAAATAGAGGGGGGGGGGGAGACATCACAAGGAGTGACCAGAAGATGGTTCTGAAAATAAAAGCTGCTGTTGTTATTCACTTCTGTGTAGAAACTTGCTCTTTTTTCGACGAAAGTTTGATTGATGTAGCATTCGAACTTCGCTTTTGAAACTTTGAGTCACTTCACTTGACTTCTTTCTTATCCTTTCACATTGATCCAAGATTGAGGCTCTGGAGTGTGATTAGCAGAAATCAGACCCACTTTGAGAGTCCTGACCACTGGGATTTCGTGCGACTGAATAAATTACAGGGATAACTGCTCTGAATGTATTCCTCCTACGTTCAGTTTCATTCCGTTGACATGAAGTTGTTCACAATTTCAAAGACGCGCTTTTACTAGATAAATCTACTGCATTGCAAAAGACTTTAAAAGCCTCCCTCTCGAAGTTTAAATGTTGAGAAATAAAATGAAACTAATTAAAATTTCAACCTTCATGTCTGTATCTTTTGAACAAAAATCTGATATTTTCTAAGGATTTTGCGTAAAACTAGTTTCCCGAACGCACTTCCACTTTTCAAAACATCTTACACTCAATGCATCTCAGAAGTCTTATTTCTGTTGTCTCTTCGGGTCTTGATAAAAGGACTGTTTTGTAAATCTTCAATGAATCAGTTACTCACAAGATACTATAAGTTTCTTGAGAAGAGGCAGTCACAGAATAGTTACAAGAGAAGTTCTTTCTGAATGCTTTAGAATTCCAAATACAAATACTCTGATTGGAATAAAATGCACCTCTGTCAAATAAAGATCGAAACTGTAGTCGCGTCGTCTTATTTTTGTATTTCTTCTTTTCATATAGGTCTATCTCCGATTGTGGTATGAAGCCCCACGAGGGCTGTTGGGGGCAGAGCTCCGTCATTTTGAACCACGCCAAGTGACAACCGCCATTTTCCAAGGTTTATCACTGTGATAACCCTTAATCAGAAACAAGGGAATGTTGAACGAAATCTTATTTTGATTGTTTTTGTAGTTATTGCACAACCAAGTAGAAAGTAGAATCCCAACAAGTGTTTCAAATATATTTATTAATACTTTTGTTAAATCTTAAGAGTTATAATTCTTGAAATAACGTAAATTCAGCAACACAGCATCTCGAAATACTTCAATTCTTTCCTTCCTAATTATTCTGCAGAGTTCATTAAGCATTAATTAAATTGAACATGAACTCAAAATAAGATCACTGAACGATGGAGGAGCTCGTTGCCTCGTGTTCAAAAACAACACTTCCCGTATTATTTTCCTTAAAATTTTTTTTAAAAGAGCATTATCATTAATCAATGCTATAATTGATATTCCGCTATAAATATTTTGATATAGTAAATAATTCGGAGGGTTGTTTTAATTAACTTTACGCTAGATTTCCAATGTGCGGCAGACAGCCTCTACAGTCAGATCGTCAGCCCCATTTCCTTACATAAATTTCTACTATTACTCTTTAAAGTTAATTTTCTTCTGCATTAACTAATATATCCAATTCGCTTTTTTTATACTGAGAAGTAGAAAGCCAGTTTATCTTTTTTCCCTTCCTAACCCTACTTCCTTTCAAATGCCAAGCATACCATAAAACCTCAGCCACCAACTGTTCTGAATTCTGACTCGTTGAAAGCCACCCACAAACAAAACAGCACAGCACGATTTTTTTTTAATCTTCTCGATTCCGAAGAGGAAAAAAGAACAAACGAAACCACCTGTTTCGAACAAGAAGCGGAGTTGAGAAGTAGGAAGTGTAATCGATGGGGAAAAATAAAATTAAAAAAATCGTTCGGCAAGGAAGGAGCGGTGTCATCCTCGAAAGGGCCTCGAGGGCCGTAGCGGCAGCTGCCACAAAGGCAAACCCGTTTCGGGGGCCCGGGGCCAAACGCTGTCCTCGAAGAGAAAGGGTTGATTCTGGTTCTGTGGCACACACACACACACAGGGAACGGCAAGTACCCCTTTGATAGAAATGTGCAGACGATAAAGGAACGCTTTTGACGTGGCTCCTTTTCGAATGAATTCGATAGTAGAGATTGGATCGGCTCAAGATTCCGAATTCATTTCGCGAAGTACCCAAGACGATTTGCCATTGGAAACGGACATCCACCGCAAAGCAACGCAAATGTTTCATCCGTGTTGCTTAGGAAAGTATAATTGATACTCGTTCTGTTCTCTCCAATAAAATTCTTTGCTGATCACACGGGGCATAAATCGTATCCTATAGCCGAAGAAATAGCTGATTCTTTTACATCTCTCCAAGAGATACATTTTCGAAATGATTATGTTAGAAATGATATTATAAAAGCAAGATGTAAACTCTTAACACGGTTTCGAAATAACGAGATTCAATATATTTTTTTTAAATCATGCGATCGAGTGAGGATCGCTGATGGTGGATGAGGGCGAAGTAATCGATTTCTGATGAACTGTGTGAAAGCTCGAAAAATCACATTTTAAGTCATCCTACAAAAATGTGTGGACCTGGGTACCAAGAATTAAGTGCTTCCAAAAATATAAGGCAAAAATATAAACAGATAAGTGAAAGTATAACAGATTGTTTCCATTAAAAATACTTTGATACCGCTAAATACCCTTTCATTTTTTCAAACGTCGTTACCGGACTTATTTCGAATCAAAGCTTAGCGGATGTTTCTATTGAGGACAGCGAGCTCGATTCATCGCGCCGAGTGTGCACGCGCGCTTATCAAGTCATTAATATATTATGTTTAGTATTCTTAATTTAAAATCTTGATTCTATCTGAACGTGATTGGTATACTGTACTAATTTTATTTTATTTTTAACTGAAACATGTATAACTTTAATGTTACGTGTATAAGAGTTAAATATTTAAATGGACATTTATAAAAATGTATTAAGTCAAGTTACTGCAATTTAGGACGGTTCTTCGAGTTGAAGAGCGAATTTATTTTTATGTTCATAATTTTGGCATAACGTGGATAGTCTCCCTTGCTTTCATGTAAATCGTGGAGTGTGGTAACCTAGTGGCTTATGGTCATCAATTCGTGGGTCTCGAGTTTTGGCGCCACAAAAGATGTACCGCGTGCAAGAACCCCTCACGAGGGCCGTTAAATTTGTCGAGGCTCAATGTCCCCCATTGGTGTGAGTGAATATTAACGTCGCACTGATTAGCAACACGAGGGCCTTTTTGCGACGGTCCGCGTAATTTTGAACCATGGTCAAGTGACGCGGACGACACCTGTGCTGGCACCCACCCTCTCCTAACTACCACACCACACCAACGGGAGGACGTTTGAGCTCTCGACAGATTTAACGTGCATCGCCCCCATTGGTGTAGTGTTGTAGTTAGGAGAAAAGGGATGATAGCACAGGTTTCGTTCTCTTCCCTTGACCGAGGTTCGTTGCCGATTGCCCTCGGGTTTTTTAGCGCAACGTTCATGAATCTCTCCATATAAATCGTTTTTCCACACGGTTTTTGAGGAACGAGTCAAAAGTAGACACAGACATTTTTAAAACACTTTAATTTGTATGCAGTGAATTTGAAAGAGATTTATTTATACCTGAGGTGTGCAGCGTGACCTGTCAAATGATATGGAAACATAATAAATAAGTTATGTTAAAATTACCGAAGGGGCAGTTGACTAAATAAAAAGTAGGCTGTGTGGTCATTTTATTCGCCTCTTCAAGAAACCATTGACATGAAATTTTGAGCATACGAAATTTCTCTTATTAATAGATAATTTTGAATTTCTCTCGGCTAGAACAATCCAGAACGGAATCCTCTTTCCACTTCATTGACGCTTTTCTTCTCTCTTTTGTTTCTGCTGTTAGTTTATATGTGAATATGCAAATGCATGACAAGTTGTGGACGGGAAAATAAAGTGCACATGAAAGCTCACCCCGTCCACCAAAATGGCACGGTTAACCGCTTCTCAATTATCACTCTCGCTGCATTGTTAGGATCAAGTGCACGTGCGCTGTCCCATTATTCCTACAGTGAGGGATATTATCGTGGTGTCACAGTTTTGGTAATAACTTTGCCACAAGAGCCGTGCACTCGGGTGCTTTTTTTAAATCTCATTTACAAGTTCATTAAACGTTTCCGTTTCATTTAACGTATCAGGAAAAATGGGAAGGAAAAAGAATGCCTCGAGCTGGTCTTAAGGAACGAGGTAAAAAAAGAATCGTGAACTCATGATGATGGAATATTTCCGGACGTATCAAAAGCAATTATTACATTCTCTTACATATAAAAAGGATCCCCTCCCCTTTATTCAATACTTGTTAATGATTATTTAGTCATTAAAGTCGCACTTAAAAGCGGCAAAGACTGTTGGCAACGGGCTTCGAATCCTACACGAGTAGCGACACTTGAACCGACGCCCATGAGAACTTTTATCCGACGGGAGAACTTTTCAATGGATTTAACAAGAGCTTTTTTTTTCAATTAAAAAACGTTCCAAGAATTCACTGCATAGAAGGGCTGAGGTACGATGAATCTGCACATAGGTGTGGGGGGTGGAAGTGAAAATTCAGTTCAGATGCAGTCCTCATCACATGACTAATGTCACGTTACTTTAAAGTGCTTCATGAATTAAAATGAAGTCAAACGACGATTCAAGAAGACTGGAGGATTCATTAACGTGACACAGGGAAATTACACCAAGGCGATTGGCGATGGACATCCTCAATTTTAGCTATGGTCAAGTGACAAGGATGATACCTGAGCTGCGCCCCCTCTCAGACTTTCTACATCACGCCAACGGGAGAATTTTGAACGCCGACAAATTTAACGTGCTCAGCAACTCTTCCGTGGCCAAATTAATTCCATTCTTTCAAATGTAATAAGTATATTACGGAAAATTTATTCACAAAATAAGTATATTCTGGTTGATAAGAGAAAATAAAATTAAAAAAATAATGTTTGATGATTTACTCACTTTGGGAAGGTTTCATGAAGCTTTTTTTTAAAAAAAATTATTAATTCTCACAGTATTTTGTTCAACCACACATAAATAAAATTTTGACACAAGTAAGTCTATAAAGATAATGCTTTCCTTAAATGTTTAAATAGCTCCATTAAAAGGGGGTTACACGTTACAAAAATTATGCCAGCATAAAGAACCATTTCAAAAAGTATCACGAACACGGTAAGGAAATCAAATTTTGTGGCAATTTATTATCCTTTAAATCCAACCAAAGCCTTGAGTTTTAAGAATAAAAAAGCTCCATTTTTAATATCTTTTTTTAGCTAATTATTTACTTTGATAAAGCCGCAGAGCTAAGCTGATCTCATTCCTTAGACGTGTTTGGAATCACAGGTATCTTCCCCCTCTAAATCGATTTCACAGAAAAGTGTTTCACCTTCCTCGTGAGAACCAAATTTATGGATTTATTTCAGTCTAGGTTTTTCGCAAAAATTTTTCCTAACAGCGGATACAAAATAAGAAAACATCAAAAAAGAATTTTTCATTTATAGAAATTTGCCAAAGAAAAAGAAAATATTTTCTTAAATGAAACTTGATGTGTGGACAATCGCGAATAACACGATGACGAAAATAGATTATTTTCAAACTCACACAATTACGGTATTAAAATTTAAACTCTGCAAATAAGGTCAGAGTGTCTTATTTGACAGGCTGGATAAAAATAGAACGCGCGAGAGTGAAATCAAGGAATGGTTCTCGCGGAAAATCAGTGGATAAAAATTTATTTTCCAAACAATGCTTTGGGAATTATTATCTACAGACCCATCAATGCGTCAAGAAATGAGTTTTATTTAAATTCTTAATAATAGTTCACGAGGGCGTAAGTTCAAAGGCCAATTTTTGAAATTTCCGCATCATTTCAATTTGTGTAAAAGGTTTTCTTTTACGATTAAGAAACATTCTTCGGTGCTTTTCCTTCTTCCGATATCTAAAAAGCTGGCTTGAAGTGCTTTAAAAGCGCAATTCTGTGCGTAAGCCTTAAGACACGGAGCCAAAAATTATTCCTGTTTTAAACACTGTGTCAGAAAAATATTTATGTCAATAACAAATTTACAATTGTAAATATATTTAAATTATTCATTTTGTATTGATTTATTTTACAATCTAACTGTACACTAAAAATATAAGTCCACTGTTTATGTAAGATAATGAATGACTCACAGGTAAACTGAATAATATCACAATAACTGTTAAGTATTTAAAAAGTTTATAGCATTCAGGCTTAATTGAACCATCATTGATAACATATTCTTAATAATCTACAAGTAGAAAATTAATATAGATTTAAAATTGAGACTCAACTAAATTGAATCGAAAAAAATCTTGCCAAATAATGGAAAAGATATTTACGATGTATTATTAAGAAAAATTTTAACTATTGATTGAGCCAACATTTTTCATAGAAGAATCGAAGGAAGGTCGCCTTTTGTAGAACTTCAGGAAACGAAAGAACCCTCGAAATGGAACCTTCCATTACCTCAAAACACATTAACCTTTGTAGAAAAAAATTTTCTTTCGTAGAAAAAGATACAATAATTACTTCCGAGTTCTGTGCTATGAAAACCTATCATTTTATTATGAGAATTTTTTTCCCTTTTCATCTTATTATTCAAAAGATATAAATCACCATAGGAATTTTGTTCGTGTGTGACCCAATATTAGTTTCTGACTTTTCTTATTCTGCAAATTCTTCTTATTCTTATTCTTCGAAGGAACCCACTGTTACAAAGCTTTTTTTTTCTGTAATGGGGCTGCGTATTGGTATTTTTTACCTTTGTAGACCTAATTCATTCCCCAGGAGCTGGTATCACTTTTTAGTGCGGCACCGTATAGACGACACCAATTGTCGCAAGTAATTTTGACGTCCAGTTTCCTCCCCAGATGGAGGCAATTGAGCTCTGACGATGCGAAATAGAACTTAGGAATTTAATTTTGCCGAGAGCCCCCAAGCCAAACGGGCACTTCAAGGGATCTTTTACATGCCGCATAATCATACGACATGGACGCTGTCGATTCTCTGCATCATGAAAATCCACCGACATGGGCCGGGGTCAAACCCGCATCCTTGGGTGCAGAAGGCCAGGGACAAACCAACGACGCCACCCAGTTACAAAGCCAGAAGCGTCTTTTGTATGTATAATAAACTTTACGCAAAGTCTTATTTCGCTTGTGTTTCGCCGTTACCTCACATGAGCATGAGCTCTGCCTCAATGGTCACTTACAGCAGTGTCGGTCAACCAACGAGATCACTTACGAGGATTCCAACACAAGAACAGCCAGTTAAAAAAATTAGCCATATTTATTAAAACTACAATCTTTTTTTAAAAAAAGCATTTCTTGAAACTTCTTTATTTTCCTTTCTAGAAATAACTATGGGTGAATCCATTGAATTTGTTTTGTTTTATTGTTCCAAAATGACTTTATAGGGAATTATTAATTTCAAGTAATAGCTTGATCCATCCTGATTTGAAATACAGCTGCACACGTGCCCGGCTTACGCGATGAAACACTTAACCCACTTGTAACACTTTTCCTCATAATTGCAAAGACAAGATTGATTTTTAAAATTTCAGCTAACAATTCGAATTCTTTTTTTCTCCGCAGATTCGAGTTTTCGAAACTCAGACTCATTAAATGTCTGGAGCTCCATCACATTATCTCCCAGTCCGTTCATCTAGAAGTGGTTTTAAATAAAGGGGGCTTTCATCATTGCCGAGATCTAACACTAGTTTTAGAGCGAATTACGAAAATAATTTTAGACACATAACGCCTTTTCACTCTTTTGAGAAAAAGTATCTAGAATTTTACTGTATTTTTTCTTATACCATTAGCTGAGCTTTTTCCTGCATAATTCCCCTTGTGTCCCAACGAGCGCATTTACTTCCTGTCTATTGTTGACTTAAACATCGCTTATGGAAGAATTAAGTACAGGACATGAAAAAAGGCGCATAATAGATCTTTTATCTCAAGTTTTGAGGTGTGTCTATTTTTGAAAAAGGGGAGTGAGAACAGAACGAGAGCAGTTATAAATTAAAAGTGGAAAAGGGTCGATCGCCATAAAACGAGTCTGTGAGAATAATTCACACAGAGAGTTCTCTGTATATTTAGCATCTGATGTGTGTGTGTGTGTGTGTGATTTATGCCGTGGAAAGAATTTATCTGATCAATAAATGGGAAATGCACCGACATTTTTTGGAAGAAAAATCAGACCAATCTAACAAATTAAATCCTCCGCCCAAAAAAAATACGAAGCGTCTTTGTAATGATTGAAACAAAAAGTCTCGGGAAACATTTCGCAACCATGTGTCCGACGAAAGCCAGAAGAGCCCATTTTGCACGCTATTCTGGTCACGAGTTTTCTCAGTAAATTTAGAATGACCCAGGTGAATGGGAGCAAAATGAGAGCGATGACAGAACTCCCGAGGGCGCCATCGAATACGATGACAGCTTTCTCATCCCATGGAGAACACTCAGAAGTACGGAGAGAGATTCTTTCTGTACAGATGAGAGAGAGAGAGAGAGAGAGAAATCACTCACTTCTGTTATCCTGAACTAATTAGGGAGAATAAGTTTCGAAGTATCAAAAAATAAATAAATAAATAAAATTCGTCACGAGTTCCAAAATTACTGTAATGAAATTTTTAAAAAAAAATTATTTTATGTTATAGCAGCATGATAGAGAACTTCTCAATATCACTTTTTCTTCAACGTGAAGCTAGCTGTTCGTCGCTTGTAATAAAAATAAAAAATGAGTTTTAAAGGGTTATGGGTGAGATAACTTTATCTGGTGTAGATATAAGATTTTTTTATTTAAAATACAAAATCATCCAGCCTAAAAGATGGTTTACAGTTCTTTCTGAATGGGTGATTTGAATTCTTCTCAGCGAGAGACAGCAAACACCATTTTTAATCAAATCGAAGCCGCACTAGAAAAATGTAAGAATGTTTTTGTAAAGAGTGTCGAATTACTTTACCACTATCCGATATTTATGAAGTTTTTTAAAAATGAGAATTAATAAATAATTATTTTAATTCTTTAAAAAACTTTTAGACACACACGTACATGAACCGATAATTGCTCCAACACTCAGTTCAGTTTCCTCTATCCAAAAAATTTGTCCGCCTTCGATTATAAGTCGTGATCGATTTTCAGTCTTCGGCTACTGTTAAAGAACAGGGACCAAATTCGGAACATTTTTTCAGATATAAAAGTACTCCCCCATTAATATTATATTCTGGCTTCACTATCCCGTAGAGAATCACATATTTTATCATATTGCTAATTTTTATACAAGTTGATACATTTTTTCTTTTACAAAATGTGTTTCGTATTTTTTCCCTCTACCAAATGCTAAAAATGGAAAAATTAATTATTTGTGGATTATTTTGAAATTTTAAAAACACTGTATTACAAACAAATGTAGGAGTTATAATGAAACAAATTTTCATGGTTATAGGGGTATTTTTCTGTCCAAAAATGTGCTTCCGGTTAGATCAAGTTCTTGCACATTTGGCGAAAACATTGGGGGAAAAGTGCGGCTTAGATTCGAATAAATAAGGTAGCTCAAAAAAATAATGAGTAAAATAACTTCATCAAGCCTAAATATAAAGAAAATTTTTTAAAAAGACAAAATCCTGTTTAAGAAAGGGCAAATAGCTTCCAGACTGGCCGATTTTAGTTTTTATGCGAGACATTAAATAATTAGCACATACCTCCCTTTATCTGATCCTCCAAGAGTTGCAGCGACGTGGATGACTGACATCTGCACCTCAAAAAACTCAATCCCAGTCTCTACATGAATCAAGTGGCATGGATAAGCCTTGTTTTTGCCACAACTCTTGTTTTCTGGACATGAATGTATGACAACAACAGACAGGTTTGAACAAAAATCTACTTTAGAGGAAGAGTTCGGGGGTAAAAAGTCTATTGAGTCGAAATAATGAGACGGTTGTTTCTTCGTCATTTAAGCATTTTTGCTGAATTATGAAATCTTATTACTCTGCTCAGCTTATTCGCAAATGAACTACTCAAAATGTGTGCGAATTAAGAACATTTTGCAAGAGGTTCCAAAAAGGCCGAAAAGAGGGGCTCACTCATTAGCTTGCTCAAGTTCGAATTCCTGATCTATGTAGCTCAGTGCTTTTCAAAGTTTCACTATTGGTGATCCAATTTTCAATCAATCCTCCTCATACAATGACCATTACATTAGTGCACTCTTACGCTAAAGCTACCATACGACCTCATTCACAAAACGCACAAATGATCAACAGAAGCATTCAATTTTGTCACTTTTAAGTACTTTAAGTAATAGGATAAGCATCGTTACTTTTCGTTATCGAAAATGTATTTTGTTTGGTTTCCCTTCAGTAATTTATGAATGTTTTGAAATAATGTCACACTTTTCGGAATGCTCCCCCACGTAGGATTACCACGCCCCCAAAGTTTCCGAAAACGCTGATTATTCATTTTGGTTATGAGCAATGAGTTCCAGTGGTAAAAGGAGGAATGCCAAAGTAAAGAAATCAATTAAATTTTCGTATCAATGTCTTAATATGTCTTCTTTAAGGCAAAAAGAGTCATACTTCTAGCCAAAAGAATAAAGAAAAGCCAAACGCATAAAAACTGACCATGAAAGAAAGAATGTAAATGATGTTCGCGAAACATTTATCTACAAAAGGGGTGAGTGTAATGTCTTATAAGATTCTACAGATTGCGTGTCATTTCTTAATAAATTTTGAATCATTGTGTGAAAAAATATCAAAGCACATTCTAATAGTGTAAGAAAATATTTATAAACACATTATAAGATAGACTTTTAAAATAAAATGTTTCGAAACTCCGAATTTCAATGAACTGACTGCTTATTATAATGTCTAAGATGCACGAGGGCTTTTTGATGAAGGGCATTAATTCTGAACCAACCGATAAAGACGGCATTTGAGAAGACCCCCGCCATCATGAAGGGTCTTGCCTCAGCGTCTCTACACGAAGGGTCCTTGAGACTGAACTCAACTGAAATTCCGCCACTGGAGAAAGTCCCAGGAATTCCAATCGTGATTCTTGAGTGAAAATCCCAAATTTTGCAATTCCCAATAATTCACGAAAAAGAGTAAGTGTTTATTAGCCTCTCACTCTACAAAGAAACACGAGGGCTATTGGCAATGAAACACGTAATTTGTAACCATGGTCAAATGACGAGGATGACACATGAGCCATCTTTCTGAACTACCACACCACGCCAACATGATGAATTTAAGCCACGGCATATTTAGCGTGCATCAGTCTCTCTACAAGGCGGCTCTTTAGAGGCAATGGAGTCCAAATGTCCACAGTTCGGAACATAGGAATGCGTAAAATATTGAAATATGGCACAAATATTGGAAGAAACAAAGCAAAATACACCAGATTAAGACCTTTATTCCATCGGCAGAGAACAAAGCTAATATTGTTTGTATTTCGAGAAAAAAAAAAGAATAATTACAAACTTAAACTTATTTGAGTGAAAAGAGTTTTTGCTACTGGTGTTGCGTTGTTATAGTAAGGCGCATGGTACTGAATCAAATTTACTTCATCAAGTTCGTTTCATTTCTGAATTTATTGAAAGAGATGGTATCAATCTCGATTAACCGATTGGAGTTATAATTCAAAAAGAGGTTCACAAAATGTATTTTAAACAAGAAAAATAAAAAAAAATTTAAAGTCAATTCCTATTCAGGTCAACAAAGAAATTTTTTATTTTATATAATTTTTATTCAATAGTTACAATTGATATAAATGTGCATAGTGATAAAATAGTGCATTAAGTGATAAAATAGAAATCGATTTTCTATTCAATTTTCCATTTCTCTTTCTATGTATGGTGTTGGACTATATTTTTGTTTGTTACTATTTACTCATTAATTAAATTTAATTATTCTAATAAAATAGTATAGTAGAAAAAAAAATCAATTCTCGGAAATTAAGCCATCCCAGGTGGAATTCGAACCCACGACCTTTGGATTAGAAGTCCAACGCGCTATCCATTGTGCAACAGGGACACTACGAATAATATTCCTTTCTATATATGGTGTTGGACTATGATTTTTGTTTGTTACTATTTATTCACTTTTTAATTTAATTAATCAACTAATACTTGAAAAAACTGTATTAACATCAAGTGTCATCCACTACAAGTTTTAAAAAATGTATTTGAACTTGAATGGATGAATAGAAAGTATTTTATAAACGATTGGGAAAAAAATTGAACAAGATATATATATAAATACTACCTGACCCGGGCCCGGCGTTGCACGGGCACTTTTGTGTGGGTGTGACGCGTACGATGTGAGTGTATGGCCCGTGAGGGCGTGTCATGTGGCTTTCTCGTTTAACATTTTCCCTTCTCTTCACAAAATCAGCACTTCCAATATTATTTCTCGAAATTACTTTTACTTCTTTGTTTCTTTCCTCTCCGCTTAGCCCGGCGTTGCACGGGCTTTTACCAGTGAATAACTTAATCCCCATGGGAATTTCCTGGTTCCCTCAGGACGATAGCACTTATGTGTGTATGCGCGATGTGAGTGATTTCTTTAACTATGACATTAAAACTCCCTTTCTCGAAATTTGTTCTTGCGTTGGTGTGGTGTGGTACTTAGGAGAGGTGGGTAAAAGCTTAGGTGTCGTCCTCGTCACTTGACCATGGTTGAAAATTTCGAGGTCCGTCGCTAAAAACCCTCGAAAAGGCGAACAGTGCGAATTTATAAATCACTCACTCACTTTTCAATTCTTTCGTTGCAATTTTTTAGTCCCTGGAAACGAAAATGTAGCCTTTTTAAAAATAGTTGTATGTTGAAAAAAAGACAGAAAAGTAGAAATTTTTCAAATTAAAAAATTTTATTACTATTTTAAATATTGAAGTAAAATTGTGAGGATATTTTGAAATGTTCGACACACGGGAAAAAAGTTTCATGCATTTATCCTTATGAAAGAAGAAATTATTAAATGATTGTTTTAAGTATTTTGAGTGTTTTGTTAAAATTTGTTCAAAAAAGTTTTTGGCTTTTTATTTTTTAAATCACTGATTCTGAAAGTTTTAAAAATCATTTCTATTTAAACGCAACGATTTTGATTCATTTTCGAAAAAAATCATAAAATATACAAAATATCATTGTTTTGTAAAAAAAAAGTTTTTTTTTTTTAAATTCTTTAAAAAAAATATAGTTTTCAGCATTTTATTTTTTTAATCACTGATTCTAAATGATCAATGAACTTTTTAAAAATCATTTTCATTTAAATTCATCTATATTTATTTATTCATTTTAGAAGAAATCATAAAATACAAAACAAAATTAATTAATTATTTTATACAAATATTGATTAAAAATATTCATTTAGGAATTAATTGTGACATGCCAATTTAGTGATTTTGGATATATTAATAACACGCAATTAATAATGAAGAAATTTTTATTAGAACATAGCTTTTATTTTTTTTTTCTAAGGAAGTTATGCTTATTTAACTGAATAATTCCAAAAAAAAAAAAAAAAAAAGTTCGAAATGGGCAAATTTTGCGTTTTTATTATGAAATTATATGTCAAAATAGATTTATACATTAGGCATTATTTTTAAGTAAACTATAATTTTTATGAAGAACAAAATTTTGATACTGATAAATATTTTAAATGAGTCTCAGAAATGTATTGAATACATTTTGTCATCTTAATCTAACATCTATAATGATTTAATTTTGAAAATTATCTAAAGAAAAAATAACGAAAATTGAAGCAAAAATAACCTTTTCACTCGCATTTTTTTTACTCGCCAAATTTACTGATTTCCCCCTGTTTAAAGCAGAACTTTTTAGTGTAACCCTTGAGTTAGATGCGGTCGACGGTTAAACAGTTCAAAGGTCTTTGGCGCAAAACTATTTTTCGATTCCAAGGTTTGGCTAACTGTAAAATCGCGTATTTTTTATTAATTTTTTTATTTTTAGGGCATAATTTTTAAGTTAATGCTTTCAAACTTCACAAATTAATTGCAAAAATAAAGTACTTTTAAATAAAAAAAAATGTACAAAAAAATACTGTTTAAATTATTTCTCGCAAAAACGGTTTTTTACGAAAATCACAAAAAAAATTTTTAAATCCGTAATTTTTAAGTAATTTTTTCAATCTTCGTACAGATTACGGATAATATTCTTTTACACGCGGAAATAAAGTTTCGTACGATTATCTTTATAAATGACAAAGTTATTCAATGATAAGTTAAGATTTTGAGTATTTTTTGAAAAATCTTTAAAAAAAAAGTTTGGGGAATTTAATTTTTAGATGACTGGATTTAAAAGAGAAAAGCTTGAAGTTATTTAGTGTAGAATATCGTTTTAATAACACGAAAAAAAATTCATACACGACAATTTAGAAATAATTTGCATAAAAACGCATCAGTTTTAACCCTTTTTTAAAAAAAATTCTTAAAAAATAGAAAATATCATTATTTTGCAAAAAAACATTTTACCGTATTGTGGTGAAAGAAATGATATTTCCGATTCTGTAATTATTTTTTGTCTGATTTCAATAATAAAAATTGGATGGCAATTTTAAGATGGTGGAAAACGTCGGATCACCGCTCGGCTGAAACGGAATGGAAGTTCTGTCGAGTAAACAACCCACAGGAGTAAAACAATTAGGCGTTTTAAGGTTTTTATAATTAATATCTTTTCAACTAATTGCAATATCGGAATGAAAAATAGTTTACGTCCTATTCTCAGACCTTCTGAATATACACACAAAATTTCATAAGAATCGGTCAAGTCGTTTCGGAGGAGTTTGGTTACAAACACTGTGACAGGAGAATTTTATATATATTAGATATATATATATATATATATATATATATATATATAAAGAGAGAGAGAGAGAGAGAACTATACTACAGTAGGAATTGAAAAAGTTTATTTCCCTCAGGATGTAAATGATTAAAAATCTCACCTGTTCAACTCAGAACCTACGTTGGCAGTTTGACGTCTAGTATTTTTTTTCATTTTCATTTTATTCTTTTATATTATAAAAGGAGAAATTTGTAAAACTTAGCAGAGATCCTTACTGATAAAACTTTTTGGTTGTTAAACTCCCTATTATTTTTTTTCTTTCTTGAAACGAATTTTACAAACACATACTGTGTTTAAATTTTCGTTAAAATTTATTTTTTCATCTCGCCAATAGTAGAAAATCTGAAATTTTAAATAGATTGAGAGAAACGGCGTTTCTTTTTTCTTATTTCATTTCGCTTCCTTCCGTGTCCCTTGGCTTTTTACATTGATTTCTTGCCAGCATTTTCAAAATTGACACCTCAAAATGGATCAAAATTTAAAGAATTATGTGTTATTGTGATATTTTTAAAACTATAGAATATTTCGGCGTTTAAAACTGTGTACGGTTGAAATTTTAAATATATACATATTATTTAAAATTATATATATATTATTATTATTATATATATATATGTATCATGCACTCGAAAAAATGCAACAAGTGAAACAAAGGATGCAAACAGAGTGAAAAAGAGTTCTTAAAGGCTTAAAAGCAAACAGAATTACCTTTAAATTCGATCCAAAAGAGAGGTATCACGTATCCAATAATTCGCACGCCGACAACACAATTACACATATTCTCCACTACCTGGAAGTCGAAGGAATAATGCTTCGATTTCCGACCCCTGATCCCTTCCGACCGGATTAATTTCGAAGCACGCAAAGCGGAAAAATTCCGGCTCGCTACGCTCTACCACCTCCTTCGGTCTTTTCCTCGTGGTTCCACATTTATTTACGTTCTCGCTTTCATTTCTTTCCAAATGAGCGTTCGAGTGGAAAACGAAACATCGTTTGGTCAGAATACGTAAGGGGTCACGATCAAAATATTTTTTCCCGTCGGATCTAATTTCGAGATTTTAACGCTTCGCCGCTCGCACATTGCTTCAATAAAATTTTCCATCACATCCTGGACTCTTTCTTTACAGCTAATTACAGTAAGCAAGAATATTTATTTATAATTGAAAGGATCTGTTTTGGGAATCTTATAATAATAACTTAAATTCGGGGATGTGGTCATGGTAGCCTAGTGGTTATGGTCACGAACTCGTGGCTGGCGTGTTGCGGGTTCGAATCCTAATGCCACTAATGCCACTGAAGACCCACCGTGTAGATGGTTATGCAAGTTACATCTTTAGAGCTCATCATTCTTTCTGGGGTGTGGTAGTTAAGTGACGAGGTTCGTCGCCAATAGCCATCAGGTTTTTCAGGGAGAAAAGTTAAACTCGCTCCACTAAGGTTCCGATTAATAACATTTCTTCTCCATCTAACCGTGATCCATCGTAATATATCGTCGTTGTTAGACTGCCATGTCTTCACTATGAGATATGGAGCACAAGGCAGTGTTTATTGGACGATATTCTGGCTGATGTGCATATAACATATTTTTTTTGGCGACCGCAGTTTACAGTATAATGCTTAGAGTTGCATAGAAGTCTTTTGATACGAAACAGTCAAAATCATCAAAAAGTGTACATAACAGATATTGGTTTCACAACGGGCAATATGCATAACGTGTTTGGCTCTTTTCTTTTAAAATAAAACTATTTCGTCTCAAATTTATTTGAAATCTTCTCAAGCAATTTACTAAAAGAATAACCAGATAAAAAAATTCTGGACTTTAATTATTATTAATGTGAGAAAATCTCCACACACATATAGCCTAGAAATTCCCTTTATGTGATGCAATGTTACTTAGTAGGTATCCGTGTGTGTTTTAACTGTATACACCAGGGAACGGGGGGGGGGGCAACTCGCAGTCCTCGAGATTCATGATAACTTTACAAAATACGATTGTTTTGTGTAATATTTTTGTTTTTAGTGTAGCGTTTTGTAGCAAATATATCCCGTAACTGTTTCTATTTTATTACGCGTTGCTTCTGTTTTTATACATACTTAGCAGTGAGCAGTATTGCATTGCAGCGACCTCTTGCAGCCCTTGATTCCTGTAACTTTATTGCGCTGCTTATTGTTAGAGCTAGGCGTATTGGATCAGTGCATTTTTATTATTAAATTATCTATATTTACGTACATGAAAAATAACAACAATTTTTTTTTTCAGTGCGTTTTAAATTTTCTCTCTAATACATGTTTGTAATAGGTCCAATTCTAATATAAAAGATATGCGGCCCGCGGGATCATAATGTTTTCGAAGGTCATTTGGGTTGGCCACCCCTGGTATACACAAATATCGTGAGAAAACAGTGATGTGGGTTCTCCATTAGAGATTGTACATATTTGTAGGTGGCGCTGCAAGCAGAAGGCCGCGTAATGGAAAGTTGAAGGTTAATTTCTACATCCTTGATACAATTTTATTTATTTTGTTTCTGCTGTCGGGTTATTTAAATAGCAAAGTGCGTTCAGGTAACCTCTGCATAATAAATTACTTGAAAAGCGCAACTGTAAATAGCAGGTTGCTGCACACACACACACACACAAAAAAAAAACATCGAGAGATGTTAAAGACGCGTAATCTGAAATTAAATCTCAAGGAAAACCTCAAACAATTGGTACATCTATTATAAAAAGTCTAAAAAAAATGTTTTTTTCTTGTGTCGAGTTTTTTGAATGTGTGTTGCTCTTCGAAGTCTTACACTGTAATCATCAAATGTACGAACCATTCTTTGAAAATTTTAGATATATTTTTAAAATTAAATTTTGAATAAACCTGACTGTTAAGAATATTTCTTTGTTGTTCGTTAAGCCGGAATGAAGAGAATAAAGTAAATAATTATTACATTTTGCATTTGTATTATTTACGTATGGAAGTTTGAAAGTATTTCAATTTTTCTTCCTTCTTATTTTTAAAATTACGAAGAAAAGAATTCGGATTTTTTAAAGTTTGGAATGATTTTTAATTAAAAGCATAAATGTTTTAAAAGTTTTAATCATGTTTTCAAATTTTTTATGAAGCTTGCTTTCAGCAAATTAATTTTCGGTGTAAAATCTCATTTTACTGTACATATTACGCATATAATTAAGCTCAGAACTTTCTTAATTTCACGTATTTGCAGCCATTGCGAATAACTGGAAAGTAATTTTTCCTTATGGCAAACATTCTTCTACTTTACAATTTTTTATAAAAACTTCTGTATTTTTACCTCCTTTCAGTTTTTACGTTACAAAACTTGTTAAATAAATTTTAAACAATGAATTAAATAAAAAAAAATTTTGAATTTTAGTCATCTCTTTAGAATTTTTTTTCAAATGATGGAATTAGTATTTGTTTATCATATCAAGTTACCTCGCGATGTGGATTGATTTATGACGTTTGATTTCGCAGCTATTGACGTCATCTTCAACCACAGTCATGTGATTAAACCCCAACTTCCCGACCACGCCATGCACAACAGAATGAACGCATCCCATCTTTAGTGGTACCGGGGGAGACTCGACTCCGGGATAAAATTATAATTATTTTTACTACCGCCTACTTCTGCCACAGAATATGAAATCAAGCATCTGATCACAAATATTATGCATAGCAAACGATGCCTTTGAGAGGAAATTTATTTGAAATGCATTTCATTATACATTTCATTTGATTTAGAGGAACGAAATATGTTTATTAAGGTACTGGTGTATATATATATACTTATTTCGGGGAGATTATTTCACTCAGGATTTCTGCGATACAGGGGTTGCAAATTAAGATTCAAATGTAATGTCTGTAAGGCTTCAAATTGAAAGCTTTTTTTCATTTCTCATATTAATGCTAATAAACGAACCTATAACGTCTTTAGAAGTGATTAATCATTGAACATATAAATTAGCGATTTTATATTTCAATATAGAAAAGAACTTTTGACATTACACGCAAAAAATGCAAGAAAAATTCCAACATAGTCGGAAAAGTACAGATAAATGGACAAAATATGAAATTTACGTTTTTATTCTGTGTATATAAATGAAGTGAAAATCCTATTAATATTTGGCAGAATTGATTTTTTTGTGCTTGAAAGTCACTTCTTAACCATTTGATTAAAATCTATTTATTTTATTGTTACAATTAAAACCTTGAAAGCCGGCGATCGTAGTTCATCAATTCATTTTTACTTAATAGGCAAAAATCATTTAAAGCTGTTTTTACACAAATGTAAAAAAAGTTTGAAATAAACTGGATACACACATTTTTAGATAAAAAAAAATAATTTTTCAATTAATTTAAAAATTCGCAATGGCGTAGATTATACATCTGTTTATAGTACAAAATTTGTACAATTTGAAAACATTTAAAAAGTATGCAATTATTCCCTTTGACATCTAAAATTTAGAACCCTGTTAAGCTCTACGGTAGATGAGGAATCTACATTAGAATCCATCGTACATTAGAAAAATGATTCAATTAAAAAAAATGAGTCGTATAATGGAATAGGATAGCGAATTTAGAATGTAATATTCAAGATGGATCATCCTTTTCTATCAGAAAAAAAAATATTCCGATTTCTTTGACATTATGCGAAGACACCCTTCAAAAAGAAGAAGCGTTGGAGAAGAGACTTACCCTGATCCATATAAAAGGCGCGTCAAATGTAATCCACAGAGCAGGCGAGCGAGAGAGCAGTGCGGTATGTCCGGCGAGATGGAAATTGTGGCTGCAACGGGTTGAGAGCGGTCCTTCTTATAACCACGCATGGGGCGGGGAGAACTGACCTGCTCTCTCTCTCAGGATGCGAAAGAGTCCGCTCAGACGCAGGAGGGAGTTCTCCGCTGTGAAGATGCCGTTTTCCACGAACACCTCAGAAAAGAGACGCTTCTCGTTCCCAGGCGAAAATACCCGCTTCAAAATACGTTTGGTATTAATATCAGGTAGCCAAGAAATTTTTGTAGTTTTTGAACTGGGGGGGGGGGACACTTGTATCTTTCTTCGCTAGATAATTTTACCGATTGCAATATCCATTTACGCATCTAATAAGCCTTTCCCAGGGAGAACCTAATTTATAAATTCCGTTTTCCCACATAACATTGCTTATTTTTATTTTTTTTAAAGTCCACTATCCTGTTTTTTTTAGTTCTTTTTCAATCGCGCCTAGAATTAGATGAAAATAGGCGACAATCCGATGGAGTTATGTCTTGGAATAAGCAGGATCTCCTAATTCAAATACAAGATTTTCTCTACTGCAATGGGAAGTTGTGGTTTCCCACCTTTCTTGTATATGACTGAGTACGTATATTGTTTCGTTCCTTACTTTGAGCACTTCTCCTGATATATTCCAGTCATATCTCGTCTCCAGTTGGACCACATTTCAATTGAATGGTCTGCCTGACCTGATGGCTTCGAGGGACTCAACACCGGCAGAAACTTTTTAAAAACCATCTCTCGCCCCTTATAGATGGAACCTCTTTATCTCCAACAGTGGTACAGTTTTTTTTTCCAGTTTCTGTACGCTTCAGTCACAAATTTAATTGTATAAAGTAAACACGCACATACACGCTACGTTTAGGAGTTTTGTAAAAGTTATAGATTTAAAATGAAAAGAAGAAGTTCGAGATTCTGTCAATAAATGAAGTAAAACACACAATATAACTAATAAACATTCTTTGAACTCTCATCCTGTAAAAATACAGGGGGATTCTAAAATCTTGAGACGAACTTTGAAGGGTGTTAGAGCTTGCTATAACAAACGATTTTTGCACAGGAATATGTGGGCGAAAGTACCACGTTGTGAGGCATAAAAAAAAACAACACATTAACGGAAATATAAAGCATTCATAAGCAGCATATTTAACGAGTGTTTCCATACAGGAAATGTTAAAACAGCTTCAGAAATTGCATGCTTGGCGACCTTTATGACGTGATGGGCTGACAATATTGGCGTCAGCTGATGGCGGAAAATCAGTGTGCCGCTGATTTGCGCTTCAGATTTCAGTCCTAATGGGTGATTTTACAAATAACGAAAGGGGCAGACATGCATCTAATGTACAGTGCTGTTAATGGTAACGGCTGTGTCAGGAGCGCTTTCCAAGTAGATGCATGTCAAATCACAAAATGTTTCAGCGTTTACGAAGACAGCCAGTGCCGGTTGATGGCTTGGTAAAAATTGCAATATGAAGAGAATTTTTCAGAAAAGTTCGTGATATATATCGGAAAGCCTCACAAACTACTCCTCATTGATTTTGATTGATTACAGCCGTTGACCTTCAAAACCACACGAGGTCTATTGGCGATGGGTCGCGTCAATATAATGACGAGGGAGGTACTTGAGATGGCGTTTCACTCTCCAGATTTCTACAACGTAAGGTATTTGAACCTTGACAGATTTTGTTTGAATCAGCCTTTCTACATGATAGGCCTTTGGTGACATCCAAGACTCGAGCCCATCATTAGAGATACTTTTCTCTTTGTATTATTGTCATTTTTCAAGAAATTAAATACAGCTAAAATTCCCTTGACGTTGCGGCATGGTTTTGAACAAAATGAAGAATAGTTAGTGGTAACGCCATCTGAGTGATGATGTCATCCAGCTTACATTGTTGGTGATCTTTCAGTTAAACTCTCCACTAAGGGTTGCATTAAACGGATTGGGTTTTGAATACCTCTACAATGTCGTGGTGTGGAGGGTTCAGTGTTAGTCTCTCCTCATATAGTCATGGTTTAAAACTACGAGGTTAATGTGGAGAACGGATTTCTTGTGTCAGGCAGAGCTAGACAGCAGTTCATCATAACATGAAACTGGTTATGAAAATTAGCAGCGCTTTTTAAACAAAAGAATGACGCGCTAGAACATTTTAGGATTCTGCTATCAACAACGCGCGTTTCTGTCGACTCCCGATGCCACTACAAAGTCTTCAAGCTCATCACTTGAATGCGGTGAGGAGGAACGACGCTAAAGCAACATATGAACCCATTGCATTGAATTTCGTTTCCACCCTTGGAGAAGCGTCAATGACGGATTGTATATGAACATCGCACTGGGGCTAAATTCACGACGACCACGTGATAAATACAATCACGTGTTCTGCATTGAATTCAGAACAAACTGACATGAAACTTTGTACTTGTAAAATTTAGACACAATTTCAAATAAGAAAATTGGGTAGCGATATTCAAAACTTAAAAATCTTCAAAAGGTTTTAAAATAAATTCTTATATTACACGTGTGTTTTTAAGTCGAATGCATTTTTCTTTTCTATATACGTTAATAGCGTTGACAAATTTGTACTTTTTAAAAAAAAAGTTTCCGCTGTAAACAATAACGAAGCGCATGAACTGATTAGCTGGAAACTCCCGATTGTGTTTGTTGTGCGTCACTATGACGTTACACGAATTTATGAACTGATTGGCTGGAAACACGGGATTGAAGTTATCATGGAACCATGACGTCATAGGAATTTAGCCTATTGATGACGGACCACGTTTAGTTGACAAACATGACATCTGAGATGACTCCTCACTCTTCAAACTTTCACCTCACACAAACGTGAAGACTTTTGTGACAAATTTATCTATGAACCATTCCCTCCTCAGCACGAATGATGTCTCCACTGGGCTCAGGAGTCGCACTTACAATTTGACAGAAAGATCATTGGCCACAAATTCGCGAACATGACCATTAGACTGCCGTGGCCACTGCCCAAAAATACAGAATAAAACGAAACTTTAAGAATAATTGCCAGTCTGAAGCTTTTTCACTTGTTTTTATAAGCATCTAAAACAACTCTTTCTCGACGTTCTTATTGAAACGCTGAGATACGAACAAGTTTTTTGGAACACCCTATATATAAATGAAACTTCGTGGTGAATAGTGTGATTTTTTGCCATTAACTATTGACCATTTGGCCGAGGGTAGAAGGGAGTGTACAAGATTTTGGATGGATGAGGAATCATTTTATAGCAGGATACCTTTTTTATTATAGTTAGGAGACGGCATAACAAAAAACACAAAAAGAACATATAAGTAGAACATAAAACATCGCCCCTCCTTCAACCTGTGAAGCCTTTTTGAATGGTTGAAATTTACATCTTGGCAATGCCACAGAGGGTTGGAGAGACGTACAGAACGCCCACAAATACTCCTGAGGAGGAAAAATGAGTTATTTTCTACTTTGGAAATGCATTAAAAACAGAACAGGAAGGGAAAAAAACAGTAAAAAATACTAATTGAGAGAGAGATTTTTTTAGTACTTTTTTTTTATTCATAGAGCTGAAAGTGGAACTGATTTTCTTTAAATATATGAAGCATATTTTTTACAGGAGAGATTCTGCAATTGTTACGAACTATTTTGATTTTGCTTTCGCGTTTATAATTTGTCATAACAGGTAAAATTAGCTTTTAAGCAGCATAATCTAATCATTTGCATAGCCTTATTATTTGTTTCTAATAACGTGACAGAGTAACGCAACCACAACAAAAAAATGAACATATTCTTAAAATAAGTTTTAAAAAAAAGCTTTATATTTTGGTGCAAACAAACAATCAAACAAACAAAAACAGAGTTCATGTGTACAGTCCTCGTCATTTAACCTTGATCCATCGGCAATAACCTTCAAGTAGCCTCAAAGTGCAACGTTAATCAATAACTTCAACTATTTAAAGATGTTCACAGAAATTAGTTTATCTTAACCTCCAGAAATTTTTTGGTTCCTAAAAAAGGATGCCTTTCCAGTACTCCATATTAAGTTATTGGAAATTCAAGTAAAAGGTAACAAAAATATTCCTATAACTTTTTTCCCCTCCCCTTCATTATTTTTATAACTATTACATAACATATGTGCCTACTACCGAATGCTAATTAGCTTTCCATTTCATAATTCTGATCCAATCATGGTTAGTACAGTTCTCATTTCCATGTTTTCTCTCAGTGTTAATAACTGCGCCGAGGCATAGGAAAGCAATAAAATGCGATCTTTTTGATCCCAGCGATTAACCCCGTTTTGATAGACGGAGACATTTTGCAGAACTGAAACAATGAGTGTTTTTTCTCCTCCGGGGGTAACAAGGTTATCACGTTGCACGATCCCTTTTCAGTGTTCTCACAATTCGTACATTACCGTAATTAAGTCACGAATGCAGATTAGACATAAGTCACCTTAATGTACTTGATCAAGGTTCTGCTTCTTTTATTTCTCTTAAGTTTACTCCACTTTAATTTTTCTGAACCTTGAAAGTATCCTTGACTACAGGACATAGTCCATAACCTGGTGCTCCCTTACCTCGAAAGGAAGGAGATTCGGGAAATTATTATTAAAATTAATTTATATAATAAAATAAAATGTTGTTAGAAAGTCTAGAAAACACTCCTGATTAGAAGACACTCGTATTTCTTGGAACCGTCTTTAGTCAACAGGAAAAAACAGTCTGTTCTTAGAAAATTCCCAAAGAAATCATTATTTGAGCTCTAAATAATTTGTAAGAAATCCGAGTTAGAGGTAAACATTTCATTCTATATGGAATAATAACCATTGTTAAGAGAAAATTTATTATTTGTGTGTTACCGAACATTACTTATCGTCTTAGTAAACTATATTTCCAAAAGAAGAGTGACGGCCTCTGGGATGAAAAATTATACACCTGAATGTGTTTTCCAATAAAATAATATAAAAATTATTTAATTTTCAGTACATGTAATTTTTAAAAAAATCTTTGAATTTTTATTTTGCAATTTCCTTTTCGATATTCACCCTTTGAAGTTTACAGTTGTAGAAAATTGCACAAATAAGTAAATATATTTCAAATGCTCATGTGATGGTCAAAATATTTTAACTAGGAACTCATTGGGTTCACAAGGAAAAAGATAATAGCTCCTGGCTTAGACAGAAAAATTGTTTCTTTACTTCGATACCTCTTTATCCTGTCTTCAACCCTTAACGCTCGCGGGTCATGTCAATAAATCGCCAATGATCCGCGGACCACATCAATAAATTAACAGTGAGCACACGGTTGTCAAAAAATTAACTTAGGAAATTTAAATAGCAAAGGGAGGTGTGCTTCACAAGTCTGCAAATGACTCTAAGGGAAGAGAAGGTATTATAAATTTGTATATACACATCGGTTTCAAAGACGTTAAATGGAAGTCGACTTAAAATAGTTTGCGTGCTAAAGATAAAAGTCATCCTTTTCTTCTGAGATTTTATGCATAGTCAGATTTTTTATATTTAAAATTATTTAAGATGAAGTGAAATTTTTGAAAAATTGTTCATTTTAAGAAAATTTTCTCTCCAATGGATATCAAGCATACTAATAAAATGTTTTAAAAATCAAAAACAACAGAAAAAAAGGCGTTTCTTACGACAAAAAGCAGACAAGGCAATTTTCTTTTGAAATTGCTTCTGATTCAAATGAAGGGCCACTAAAATACCTTCAGTAGTCCATTTGTGAACTTTCGAGCCGTGGTTATTAGATCCCTACTTTATCCATGCTTTTCCTTTACATATATATACATATAATTTACATTCTTTCCCATAATTAAATAACCAGAGGGGCTTCCGAGTATAATTCTGACATCTTCCTCCGTTCTGCTGATCCAATGGCATGCACAGACTGCTTCGCTACTTTCATGGGAGAGGAAAAAACGTGGACGAAAGCACCGAGCCATAATCTTGATGCTAAAAATCTGTCTGCTAACGGGAGCTCCTCCTTGGAAACGCCCCGCCTGGACGATGAGAAGAAGCCGAGTTGAAGAGGGTGAGAATAGTAAAGAACCAATGTATTTTTTCATTGACATCTTTTTATTTACTTTCAATTCAATTACGAAATGAGTTTCTTAATGATCAGCTTTAGTTCATTTGTAAATTTTACGCTATTGCCAGATTTGCATTTCCCCGACATCGCTCTTCAGAAATAAAAATTCCTTTTAATATCCTGCCCGACTTTCATCTGAGTCAATTGCAGAAGTATAAGCAGTGATGCAAGCGCACGAGGCTTGGTGAGATGAGCAATTTTATTGAAATGCATTTCTTGAACAGTTTTGAAGGTAAATTAGAATTGTTGTGAGAGCTGCATTAGAATAACGCCCGATGTCATGCAAATTCCGACTCACGCGTAGGGGACACACCGGATAGCATTTCTTCATATACATTCTGATTTGACTATAAAAAGTTCGAAGCTCCAGAAATCTCTAACAAGAACATATTCGATTTCCTGTGAATGCAGAAGTTCCCAATTTTCCAGCGGCCAATAGATGTAGTTAATATTTCTATATTATAGCTAATCGAACGGGACGAATGTCGTGTCCTGTGGTTTCTAAAGAATTGTACCCAACCTATTCTACAGAGAAAGTTAAAAGGGAGCAAGATATTTCGGACCTTCTCGAGAGCGGACATATGAATATTATTCCAACAGCCCATGAATGTCATAGTCACCAGTGAAGTTTGTATTCAAGAGGGAAAATGCAGTGTAATAGTTTTACTTAAAAATAATCGAGAGTATAATATGAATTGTAAATAGATAGATATATGTATCGATTTATTACATTGTTGTTACTAATGCCCTCTGTCTGACGATTTCAGACCGAGGCTCACAAAATTCATCGCGGCTAATGGCTAGATGTACGCCTGTCGTTAGCCGTTGCTTTGAGCACTGAACAGGTGACAGTACGATTTAGCGTAACTCTACCCCAATTTTGAGGGAGAATACCCCGGGGGATGATCAGAGGCCCTCTACCTTTCTTCCCCTTTCACCAACCTCACGAGAGGACTTGCGGCTCGACAGCTATTTAGAGCAGGCATGCTCAATCCATGGCCCATGGGCCACATGCGGCCCATTTGAAGACTTTTTGAGGCCAAATTGAAGTTTCTAATTGTCTATATTATTTTAGATGTTTGGGCTATAGACGGTTGAATCGAAAAATCATATTTGGACCCACTCCTAACTCTCCCCGTGCAATTATTTTCGAAAAGTTTTTTCCCTTCATTTGATTTCCAAGCAGTAAAAAAATAAACATTTGGCTTTCGGGCGGGGAAAAAAAATGGTTTCTTTTGTCGAACAATGTTATAATTAATTACACTGCTGTCCTTCTTTGCTTAAATGCCTTTTTGCATTTGAAATAAAAATTTTGAAAACCTTAATCTAAATCAATTTTATGCAGACATTCTGCAACACAAGTATAAAATGTGAAGATGTTACACAGAGAGTTGTTATACGTCAGATGTCAGCACAAATTCCTTCGCAGATAAGAACCTTGTAGGTAAGGAGATATTCTTCCACCAACAAATGCAGTCTGCTGTGATTGTAATCTCTGATTGTGATCCAGGCAAAGGGAAGCTTACTGGGTTATTTTTATTATATCAATAATTATCGTATTTATTTCTACTAGATATTTATTCTTCATAGCTGAAAGAAAAATTGAAAAGAAAACTTGAAGATGAAAATAGACCATTTCAGAGTGAATAGAAAAATTTGTACTTTTTTTATTCATGTAAAAGACAATGCTGTATGTTTGATTTATGGTCATTCAATTTCAATTTTAAAATCATACAACCTAAAAAGACGCTATGAACAAAAACCCGGAGAAATCGATAAACTTATTGTTGGTGAGTGGAAAACTAAGTTACAATCTATAAAGAACAATTTGATGTCTCAACAATTCAGTTTTTTCACAAGAAAACTGCTCAATCAAATGGTATCGTCAGTGCTAACTTTCGAGTATCCTACATTATTTCTAAGAATATGAAACTTTTTACAGACGGTAACTATATCAAAGACTGTCTAATTGCGCAGTTGAAGAAATCTGTCCAGAAAAACTAAATTTCTTTACTTACATTACTCTGTCACGTCAAACTGTAGAAAGAAGAATAGAAAACATTTCGAGTGAGATTTGTGCATCGCTAAACACAATTACAACAAGCTTCGTATATTTCTCACTGGCTTTGGATGGAGCCTCAGATATCAATGATACTGCTCAACTTGCTGTTTTTATTAGAGGCCGATAGTCAAATGAATATTTCTGAAGAACTACTCGAGCTTGTGAGTTTGAAAGGTACTACCACTAGAAGAGATATTAAGGATGCTGTCATAAATTACACTCAAAGTCGTCAGATAAATTTGAAAAATCTTGTAGGCATTGCAACATATGGGGCCCCCTCAAAGTTTGGAAAAATGTTGTTGCTGTTATATTAATTTTCGATAACATAAAAGCTTTAGGAAACAGTTTAAATGATTTTGAAATATTCATTGTCTTTTGTCTGTGAGGAAAGTTGTTGTCAAGGTAATTGATTCAGTTAAAAACAATCCATTGAAGAATCGTCAATTTCAAGAATATTTTAGGGAACTGGAATCTGAATATGGCGATCTCATTTATTGCACCAAAATTCGGTGGTTAAATCATGGAAACTGCTTTTGGAAATTAAGGAAAGAAATTGAAACTTTCATGAACAATAATGGTCATAATATAAGTGAACTTTCGAATGATGAATGGCTTCTAGATTCACGTTTTCTAACAGAACAATGAAACTAAATGAGCTAAACCAGAAGTTACAAGTTGAAAATAAGTTGATTACCGATTATTATCAAGATATAAAATCCTTTGTAGCAAAGGTTCAGCTCTATGAAAATTAATTGCGATCAAACAATTTGATTCATTTTCCCATTGTTAAATGACTATAAAAGTGACCATAAAAACTTCTTCAAATATTCTACGGAAATCACGAAATTTTTTTAAAGACTTCAACACCAGATTCTCCTGCATACAAAAGTTTAAGGAAATGTTTACAATATTTTTAGCTCCCTTTAAATTAGAGGGGCAATCAGCGCCTCCAAACTTACAAATGGAGCTAATAGAATTACAATCAAGCACCAATCTAAAAAGTCTGTTCGAAGGGAATAAGATTGAATATAATCAAAAAGTATCCTCGAAGATAAATTTTCAAATTTAAAATGATTGGCTATGCGCATTATATAAGCATTCGGAACTACTTACCACTACAATTCATTTTTTTCCAAATTAAACCTGGTAAAAATAAAGTATTGCAGCAGGTTGCTCGATGAAAACA
This sequence comes from Trichonephila clavata, assembly GCA_019973975.1. Taxonomy (NCBI): domain Eukaryota; kingdom Metazoa; phylum Arthropoda; class Arachnida; order Araneae; family Nephilidae; genus Trichonephila; species Trichonephila clavata. The sequence continues at coordinate 121,259 of BMAO01002033.1, forward strand.
TGACCAATCAACTACGAAGCGAGCCGACTCAATTATCCGTTGATATTAAAAATATCTAAAATAAAATACAAAAACAAGTTTCACATTAATTGTAAGGTAGTAAAATATTTTGAATGTTGTATGATAATAAAATATTTGAATAATTTGTTGTTTTATTTTGATATGTGCGTGGCCCACCTCAGTTAAGTAAATTTTTCCTTGGCCCACTAACGATTTGGGTTGGGCACCCCTGATTTAGAGCATCCCCAAATCACACATTTACAAACATCTATATATGCCTTCTTCGGGATTTGAACCCAGGCCCTACTGCCAGTGCCGGTTTATCCATTGGGCGCTTTGGGCGGGCGCCAAGGGGCCCGGAGAGGCTCAGAAGGGCTCGGGATAAGCTGGACTTAACCAGATTTTCTGGTTATAAATTTTGATCCTCCAGTGCCAAGGGGGCCTGCAGATCTTCTGCGCCCAGGGCCCGAAATGAGCTTAAATCGGCACTGCCTACTGCCCAGCAGTCACCGTCACTAACCACTATACCGGTTGGGTGGCTGCTTTATTATTTATAGTATATAATGAATCATGAAACGTAGAAATAAATAATTTTTCTGGCGACATGCAGTGATTTATAAAATGTAAGAATACGTATTCACAGTCCCAAGATTTTGGCCTAATATTTTTTGATGAAGATAAATAATTTTGAATAATGAACGAATCATGAAATTTTAATTTAAATAAAATTATAGGGAAACCTTAAGCCTAACTTTACAGCTGGAGTAGGAAAAAAACATGAAATCGCTAACAAATTATCTAATCTTTCATAAAGAGTTCGTTGGAAAGTTAAGAAAGTTTTTTGTGTTAGTGTTGATCACACGTGCGATCAGTAACGTTGTATTTTGCTGATACACTCTTCAATGCAAATAAGAAGACCCCGACTGTGGCCGCGGTAGCCAAGTGGTCTAGGCATCGGATCGTGGCTAGCGTGTCATGAGTTCGATACCAGTACCACTAAAGACCCGCCGTGTATGGAAGCGATGCACGTTAAATCTGTCGAGAGCTCAAACGTCCTCCCGTTTGTGTGTTGTGGTAGTTAGGAGAGGGGGGTGCCAGCTCAGGTGTCGTCCGCGTCACTTGACCATGGTTCAAAATTACGCGGACCGTTCCCAAAAGCCCTCGTGTAGCTGAACTGTGGGAAATTAATATTCAATCACTACTCACATTCCTCCCAAAGATTGTACTTGGAAAAATGTCAAACTTGCCTTCCAGCTTTTTTCAACCATCCTACAGTCTCTCAAGTTACAGCTCCGTTGTAATTTGAGATACACTAAAATGAAGTTGGTTGAGTTGTCCTCAGAGGCATTGATTCAGTGATTCATTTTTTTAAACATCTCACTTCGAAGCAGCACGGAAGCTATGGCAACGAATCCCATAATTTAGAGCCCCGGTCAAAGGATAAGGACAGTGCTTGAATTGGCTGCCCACTCTTAGCCAACGAGAGAACTTGGAGCCTCTTTATTAGCACTAGAAATCGACTCCTCAATTTTACAAACTCATCGAATCCAAAACTTTTATATTTCTTATTTATATTAACAGTCATTAGATATTCTATAAGGAATACTTCCATTTTTTTAAAAAGTATGCATGAATAAAAAAAATTAACAGCAAGCTTTTCTCTTGTATGTAGAAACAACATGCAACGGGGCACGCATTGTGTCATCTGGAAAATTGCCATTTGTGTTGAATTTTTTTCAAATAAAAAGCGGAAACAAACTAAACGTGGAGACAGAACAATGCAGTAAGCAACTTTTTATGTAACACATCTCTGTCGGGAAAAACTGAAACGCACGCACGGGAACACATTCTTTCTTCAAGAGACCTTTCTGCGATTCAGCTCTGATGTAAAAATGCAAAGATAATAGCCAATGACGGAAGAAGATAAGGCAATATTTGCCTTGTTTGTTTAGCGTCCTTCGCCCTTTTCAGACGCACAATGCATCGTTATGAAAAGGCATGTTTTATTTTAGGGGCTTACACCACTTCGCGTAAATGAATGAAGGTTTCCCAATCCGTGGAAAAGTTTAGAAATAACAGAAATCTTTAAACTTTGGAAGAAAGTTTCCTACTTTTATGGATTTCAGACAGCTGCTAATTGTAAATGTAGAAAAATTTGTTGCCTTCTGTATTGGAATTTAAACGATAGTGATTCAGAAAAATTAAAATCAAAGGTTAAAATTAAAAATTAGGACAAGGATCATGGACGAGCTTCTAAAGGCGACCCCCTTCCTCTCTCCCTTGGTCTGTACTGAAGTCGGAGGATTACTTCTGCTGCTTGAGACAATCTGAAAACAGCGGTCACAAAATAAGTTTTAGATCAAGATCAAAACAGCATTTCCATCTCACTTTTTAAAATGGCTCTAATACATGTACATCTATTATACTGTTCCACGTATTTATAGTATTAATGTTTATATGATAAACTTTAAATTATTTACATCGCGATGTTTTTAGCATTATTTTATATAATTATATTTATTTTTAAGAAACTGTACTCCTTATGGTGCTCGTAAAGTGCACACTTACAATGTAACAATATGTCATTGTGAGGGCCTGCTAAGTGAAGTAAGAGTGCTTGGCACACTTTCTCTGATTCATATAGAAAATTAGATTTGTATGTTTAATAAATAATTATTTTTAAATAAGTTTTCTCGTTCTCATTGATTTTACGCCTCTGTATCCGAAGGTGGGAAAATATTGAGTCGCTTAAAGCAGATAAGTAAAAAAAAAGTTTATCAAATCCTATTAAAGAGTAAAAAGAGCATTTAATATGCATTTCTGAGCACCAAAGTAATACAAGCTGGCAAAAAAGTGTCACACAAAATTTTTTTTTTGTCTTACACAAAAGAAGTAATAATTAGAAATAAAAGTTTTCCCTTTTATTTTACTGTTTTATTTTATTTATTTGCAATGAAAAATAATATTTCTTTCGTGATAGGAGATTTTTCTTTTTCTATAGGCTATGGAAGATGGATTTTTTCATTATTTTCGCATTTTATTTGAAGTAATCTTTTCATTTTAAGCTGGTGGCCAAGGAGTCACGGTCCCGAACTCGTGGCCTACGTTGGATGCTCAAAACATAGAACCACAGCATCGAGAAACTGATGAACATTATAAATCTGCCCTTTCTCAAAATCATCACGTTGGGGTGGCGGGAAGCTAGGAGAGAGGGTGCCGGCTCAGGCTTCGTCCGTGTCTGTTTACCGTGGTTAAAAGTACAGGGTCTGCCCCCGAAACCCTCGTGTTGCTTCAGAGTGATATGTAAGTCAAAATCAATCAAACTATTTTAAGCACGTATTCATGAAAACAGGTAGCAAAAGAAAAGCCGATGTACTACAAATCTGTATCAGATTTTAACTGTTATGTTGAAATCTGTTTGTAACTCAGATAGAAACACTTTAAGAATGAAACTGAAGACAGAAACTGCACCTTTTAGTACAGATATCTTATTTTTATAATACTTCTTGACAAAATTTAAATGTTTCCACGAAACTAATCAGCTGGTAATGAGTTGAGTTGAATTCACACAGCTGGGAGAGATAATGTTTTTGAAATCCTTTATAATGATAAGCCTTTTTCACTCGATTATAAATATGCTTTAAAAGATAAGTAGATAATATATGATATTTTTCTTTCAGTAAAACCTTTGATCTTTCGAGCATTGTGAAAGTCTATGAATGAAATGGTTTTATTTTTTCTGGAGTGTCAAACGACCGTGCTTGCCCTTTGGCGGTCGAGTAACCAACTCTGGCTCAACGACACACACAGAAGGAAGCTCACACTCCAAAACTGTCCATCCTTTTCTTCTCTCTCCTCTTTATTTATGAATCCCGCCAATTGAAGCGACGGAGATGAATAATAAAGACACGTATACAGGTACTCAACGTTGGTACACACATTAAACTTATTTTTATAAAAATGTATCCCATTCACACAATCTAAAGTCTTGGGCATTATCTTTACATTATGACATTGAATGTCGCATTACGCTTGTCTAATTAATTTAATCAGCTGAAGTATTCTACGCCTTAGAGAAAATGAGTGTAAATCCTAATGAGTCCGAATACAGTCGAGTCTCGAAAACTCGGCCTCGTGGGGGAGACCGATCTCGTGAAACCAAGAGTGGGATCGAAAGAGGGAACAAGATCGGGAAAATATTGAGCTGTGCTTGTGTGTATGTTTGCATGAGAATACTTCAGAAAATAAACTGCCCAAGTAGCCTTAAACACAAATAAAAACTACGTGTACTTCAAGAAAGCATAGAGCATTCTCTGTATGGAAATTAATGAATAGATTGCAATTTACCTGAGATCCTATACACCTCGAAAAATACTTTACGAAGGCATAAAGAGCTAATGAAAATTAAACTATTGACTTTTCAAAAACTGGCTACTTTTTTTAAAAGGATGCGTGACTCTGCGTTTCATCACGAAGTCCATTACCGACGCACTCGGTTGTTCACAATACGGAAGGATGGTTTCGATAGCCTCCACACGTCCTCCTCACTTGACCAGGGTTGGAAATTAGGTGCCCTCGCGTTACTTTATAGCGCCCCATCGATAAACATTCACTCACTTCTAATATTAGGAATCAGATTTTGGATTGAAAAATGAATGAGGAATGCTACAGGAACGCAAACAAAGAACTATTAAAATTAAGCCTAAGAAAATTATGTTAATAAAATTCTAATTTTCTATGAAATCCTAACATTAACCAAACATCTTAATTTGATTCAATTGGGGAAAATGACGCTTTCGCTGCAGGTGATTATTAATATCGCACTTCGAAAGACTGAGAGGTTCATTGAATTTTGTTTGGATCTTAATAAACAAAATGAATTGGTGGCAACTGATAACATAATTTTGAATTAAATCAAGTGTCCTGAACCCCACCACTCTCGCGCGCAGACGCAGCTTGGACAGTTTCATCGTGCTCAAACCTTTTTCTCGGAGCTACCAGGACTCGATCCCACCACTCGGCAGAACTGATGCTGGTCACGAGGGCGCAATCTCAGTGGCCGCGCACACTTTGCGTCTGAGGACTGGCCTGGAACTTCACGCGGATGGGCCAAGTACATATAGCACGTGGGATTAGAATATCATTACCAGTCTTATGCCTCCAGCAAGCTGTCGATTGGATAGGGTGAAAAGCCGTGCATTCTCTAATGGGTTCTTTCTCTCCAATTAAATTCAACTCATAAAATAAGAAAATCTTCAAGGAAGAGATTTGAAAAAAAAGAGAGATAGGTAGAAACTCAAAAATCTTTTAGAAGCCACAACGAAATGATTTCTGTTTTTCCCAGGTATGAAAATAACGTGTTTATCTAGAAAGAGATTACAGGGCACTACTTATTGTGGTCTACCTATATATTCTACGGAAATGTCGTAACATACTGGTTAAGTCGCGATCTTGGCCCAGCCGTACTCGTTACTTCACACCTTAAAATATAATTCAGATTTACTCATAATTTTACTCTGAATATTGAAAACCATGACCGAGTTCATTTTTAGCGCGTTACTCGTATTAATTTTTAAATAAACATTTTAAGGCTGATATTGCAATAAGTTATTGAATCACAAATATGAGTAATCCATTAAAGCTGATGATAGGCTTCTTTATTCCTTCCAGCCTTATCAATAATATGATCCCGAAAGCTGAACATTACAATCGAAACACATTGATGGAGTGAGTGAGTGAGCATTAACATCGCACTGTTCAGCTACTCCAGGGATGGCTAACCCACGCACGCGTGCCACAGTACGGCACAGTGGAGTTGTAACAGTAACATGCGAAGGTTTATTGAAAAATTTGAAAGTATAATAAAAAATAATAATTTTCTTACAATTTTATTAAAATGCAATCGTTCAAGACAAAAAAAATTATTTTAAACAAAATTTATTGATTTAAAATGGAAAAATTATCATACAAACAAAATACTCCTTCATTATTGTGTGCGCTGGCTTTCAAAAGTAAATGTCCTCGAGAGATTTTAGAATTTGATGGATCAAGTTTTAAAATATCTGGAAGAAAATATTGAACTGCCCAGTGAGTGGTTGCTACTTAAGAATGAAGACTGTGGGGGCTATGGGATTAAGCTTTTCTTACCAATATTATAGGATACTTGAGTAATTTATGAGATTACAGGGAAAACAGATTGTATTTTCCCCAACTTAGTGGGTTAGATATCTTTTTTAAGCAAACTGTGGCATCTTTTGTCTCTATTTTGAAGAAAATAGATTATTACGCTTCCCAGTAATGCATTAACAAGTTTAGAGCTATAATAGATTTAAAAATTTAATATTCCTTTTAAAGGATTCACTGAGTGATAGGTTGGATGATTTCTAAAGTAATAAAATCTTTTCCTAAATTCTTTTTCAATTTCTCTGCAAGACGTTAATTGTTCTTACCTAGAATCCAAATCAGAATTACTAACCTACATCAACATACGAGACTTGTAAGCAGATGTAAGGAATTTACAGTGGGTAAAAAAAGTATTGACAATTGTCTATAATTGATCATATTAGCTAACAAAGGAAATGATTGACAATTTTAACTGGACATAACGAACACAGGAGGTAATAAACACACAAATCTAATGAAACTTTCATTTTAATATGCCTTTTACACAAAATATACAACAAAAATGTAAATTTGATGTCAAAAAAAGTATTGGAAAAGTTCTAACTGTTATGCAAATTTTGTCATGTTGAGGTCACGTGTTTAGACTGATAAGAAAGCCTGTTAGTATAAAGTCTGCAGTGCTATTTCAAAATTTTTAAAACGTTATTTTGTTAATGCTGTGATAAAATGGCTTCAAAATCGAAGGAGTTGGATGTTAATATTAAAAACACGATTAATCAGCTCAGAAATGAGGGTTTAACTTATCGTGCTATAGGAATACAACTGAACATAAGTTTATTTACTGTCAGAAGTGTTGTAAAAAAGTTCAACGAGACAGGATCCACAGAAAATAAGGTTAGAAATGGACGGCCTGGAATATTTTCTGCAAGGGAGAAACTTAGCATTATCAAAGAGGTTAAGAAAAATCCCAAAAGTTAGCCCCCCAAAAAAAGCACCCCAGTTAGCCAAAGATGTTGCTAATACTTCGCATAAAACTTTTAGTGTGCAGACTATATGGAATGTTTTACATGAAGAAAGTTATTATGGAAGGGCAGCTAGAAAGAAACCTTTCATTTCGGAAAGAAACAGAAGAAAGAGATTAGATTTTGCAAAATCTCATGTTAATTGATCAGATGAGTTTTGGAACACAGTTATTTTTTTCTACGAATCAAAGTTTAACATTTTCGGGAGTGATGGACGACAATATGTATGGAGAAAGCTAAACACCGAACTGGAAAAACAACATTTAACACAGACTGTGAAACAGGGTGGAGGGAGCGTCTGAGTTTGGGGCTGTATGGCAGCAAACTGAGTTGGTAAACTGTGCTTCATTGATGGTATTATGACAGCACGTACGTACATCGACATATTGCGCCATAATTTGCAATCCAGTGCCCAAAAACTTGGCTTAGGAACATCATTTGTGTTTGAACAAGACTATGATCCTAAGCATACAGCGAACCTCACCCGGGAGTGGTTACTGTATAACTCTCCTCGCCAGTTAAAGACGCCGCCTCAATCGCCTGACCTAAATCCAATTGAGAATTTATGGCACAAATTGGACGTAGAAGTCAGGAAACATAAAATTTCGTGTAAAGATGAACTTAAGCGTATACTCCTGCAAGAATGGTACAAAATTCCGAATAGTACAACCAAGACTTTGGGTTTCTCTATGAGAAATAGATTACAAGCTGTTATAAATGCAAAAGGTATGCATACAAAGTATTAAACATATCCTGATTTTGTTCTCACATTTTACTTATTATTTTACCAATACTATTTTGACATGCAAAAATACGTTTTTGTTGTATATTTTCTGTAAAAGACATTAAAATGAAAGTTTCATTAGATTTGTGTGTTTACTACCTCCTGTGTTCGTTATGTCCAGTTAAAAATGTCAAGCATTTCCTTTGTTAGCTAATTTGATCTATTATAGGCAATTGCCAATACTTTTTTTAAGCACTGTATCTCTACTCAAGTGATCCAAATTATATTAAAAATTGGAAATTTGAGCCAACAAACAATTTTCCAAATTTACACGATTTGACTGACACGTATTGTTGATTTGGGTCAATATATGTTTGTGAACAAATGTTTTCTATTATGAACCTAATGAAATCATAATATCACTCAAAATTAACAGATGTATACTTAAAGCATAGCATCTTGAAGAACTAATCCTAATATATGTATAACTTGGTAACAAAAACTAAAAAATCAATAGCCACATTAAGCATGTACTAACTGTTTAGTAATAAATTAGAATTAATTGTTTTAAGTTACTCCTTTTTATTTTATACCTAAAAGGTTTATTAAAAATAAAGTAAAAAATTTATTAACAATAAAGCCTAAGCATTTATATTATTTTTAAATCTTCCCTTTTAAAACTTGAATAATAAAAAAAAAATATATGCTATTTTCATAAAAATCCCATATGCCAATAAGTAGCATTTTTTCACCTTTTTGTATCTTTTTTGATTGCTGGAAAAGTAAGTTGGAAGTGTGGCACGCCTTATTATCAGATAGTGGCACTCTCGCCAAAACATTGGCCACCCTTGAGCTACTCAAAGGCTTTTGACGACGTAAGTCTGAACCATGGTCAAGTGACTAGGACGACACCAGAGCTGGTACCCCCTCTCCTGATTTCAACACTACACCAATGGGAAGACGTTTGCACCTCGACAAATTTTGCATGCATCACCCCCCCCCCATACACGGTGGGTTTTTAGTGGTACTAGACTTGAACTCAAGTCACGCCGGCCACGAGTCCGTTACCTTGACCACTAGGCTACCAAGGCCACACGTTTCTTTTTCGAGGAAGACGTTCATGATAGCGTTGTGGTTATGGTTGCAAACTGGTGAATGGTGTGTCCCGGTGCCTCTGAAGACACGCCGTGTAGAGGAGTCCAATGTACGTTAAATCTGTCGAGGATGAAATTCCCGTTGTCGTGTGATAGTTTGGAGAAAGGGGTGCCAACTCAGGTGTCGTCTTTGTCAATCGAGCGAGGCTTAAAATGACGAGGTCCGTCGTTAGTAGCCCTCGTGTTGCTCTTGAGTGTGACGTCCCTCTCGCTCCCTCGGCCGGAACAAGGCGAGCATTATTGATAACGTCATTTGAAACCGTGATCAAGCGACGAGGACGATACATGAATCGACATTCAGACCCAAGAAAATTCTAAGCGGGAAATCCTGAACTTTTCTATGACATTTTATTTTATTCCTAGTAAAATATTATATTAATAATATTTTTTATCACGCGTTGAACTTTCAATTCATATAGTGAGCCCTTGAAACAGAAGTATTTTTCATCTTTTCTAATCTTCTGTGGCCCCCAAATGGGAAAATCTTTCCTTTCCTCTACTATTTGAGGAGACTTCTTTCCGTTTGCGCATCGGGTGATTGAGTTAACGCCGAAACGTCCCAGAAAGGGTCGTTGGAAGCGCCCATTGTTCGTCGAGGAAGGTCGCGTCCTGATGGCGAGAGGGCACTGAACTTGAACCGCGGTCTCTGGGTCAGTCGCACGGAGGAGAACGTAACGCACGAGTGTCGTCACCAGGCGCGATTTGCGGCGCACCGGGATGACTCTGTCTCGTTTCGAATACTCCTTAGCTGAAGGAAGCTTTGATTCTTTTATTAACAATCCTCATTTCATTTGGAATGAATGGGTTTTTCTGCGTTAATAACTTAAAATTCACGGATTTTGTTTATTCTTTGTCATTTATTTTGTATAATCCTACTCTTAATAATGAATAAGAGTAAATAAATAAATAATAGAATTTTAATGAAACTCTTTGTATACACATATATAAATAATATAGAAAATAACGCAACTCAAAAGGACATTTTTTATCAATTGATACTCTGATAAAAGGTATTAATATACTCCAGTCGTCTTCGAACTTTTCGATTCCCCGGAACTCTTAGAAATAAGGTGTTTTCAGGGATCCTCGTTCTTTCTCCACACCCCTGGAAGAATATATTTTGAAATAATATTTAAAATAGATCAACATGTTATAGGTGCTCTTTGTAACGACATTTTTTTAAAAAAAGTATTATATTTGCAATTAAAAAAATTTATAATGCAATTTTAATATAATTTACTCATTTATAATATTAATCTGTGATTAAAATGTCTGTACCCATGCATTATATTCAGTAAATGGGATATGTGTTTGCATTTTTTTAACACAGACTCTGTAGAAGTCTTGTTCTACTGAAATTATTTGCAGTCGTATTTCTTATTCTGCGTTTAATTCGTGTTTTTATTTTGTTTTTGTTGCCACCCGTAAAATATATTTTGCCCTTAAATACATTGTTCTGAAGGGCATTAAAATATTTATAGAGGTGCGAAAAATTCTCTGAATTTTGCACGAATTTTTTTTTTTTTTTGACAACCTAAAATTTAAAATATGTTCTTGCTTAAGTTTAGGTTTTTAATGTCGAATCAGTTGATATGCCGATAAGTTGTTCCTTTTTCCTTCATTATAGATGTTCTCCTTCCTCTCTATAAATGAAAAACGGTTCATTTTCCATTAGAAAATTTAGTTTTTTTAAGATTGTTAAGAAAAATATTTCGTAGAACCCGGAAAAGTAAACAATAAAATATTCACAATCTAGTAGGTAGTACATATATAAAGAGAAAAAAGGTTTTAATATCCTCTTTTATTGTTTTTATGAAAGTTAAATAATAAAGGAATTATTATTATTAAAGTTAAAAAAGCATTACAAACTAAAGTTATGTATAAATAAAATCTTCAGTTTTGAAAGACCGGGATGAGCTTTAGATACTTGTGGTTCTACGAACTCAATAGAGAACGTAAATCATTATTATATACTCATTTATTTATTTTTTTATTTTTTGTGGAACACCGGTACGCCTCGAGGAACCATTGATAGACTGGATGCTCACATTTGTTTTACTTATTTACAGCTAAAACTCGTGCAGGAACGAGAAAAATTGCAGTTAGGGATATTTCTTTAGACGTTATAGCAGGGGTCGGTGAACTTTCGAGCGAGAACAGCCAAGTTGTATGTGAAACACTATAACTGAGGTATCAAAAAACCATTTATGCAACACTTGCGCAGGAGAGTGTATCGGTCTTAATTAAGACACTCGATTTACAGTTTTAATCTATTTGATAATATTTAAATGCAGTTTTTGCTCCAAGTAATATCTTCCTATCCTACTAAAACATAAAAACAATCGAATATACACTCCTAACCATTAAAATTTGCAACACCAGAAGATAATGGTTTGACGAACGTCAAAATCACATGTAAGGAAGAAGAGGGTCGGGATACGCGAATGATTAGTATTTCATTGCATTATACGACGCAGGAGGGAGAAAAAACTTTTGACACACTGCGTAAAAGAAAAATTGTGTAGGGGATTTCTCATTCGGAAAGGTCGGAGCTTGCTCAGAATATCGTGTTATGCTTCGGATAGAAAGAAGAAATGTGTAGGAATTCGAAAGAGGCAGCGTTGCCTATCGAGAGTGTGGATAATCGTTCTTTGATATCAATCACCCTTCGCACTGGTCGAAATCCAACCACTGTCATGCGAATATGGAATCAATGGGTTGCTGAGAGTCATACTGATCGGCGTGTTCGATCTCCCCGCCCTTCCACGACTAACGCCCGAGAGGACTACATAACGGGCCATTAGTAAAGTCCACTCGCACACCCAGTATCCTCTCGAATATTCTGACGAGGTTAGCAGCAGCGGGAACTGTCAGCCCAGTGACCATTACTTCGGCTGTCCTTAAAAATCTAGCATGGAAAGAGACTGTGACTCTGGTGCGTAGAACGAAAAAGTTGGATACAGGAGTGGTACAAGTACGTCTTTTCAGACGAGTAACGATTCTGCGTGCTAGTATTCTGATGGCTGTATACGTGTCTGGAGGCTGCGAGGGGACCGCTCGTCACCTGCTTGCATTCGATATCGCATAGAGTAACCGCAGCTGGTGTTGGGGTATGGATAATTATTGAGTAAACGACACACATATCTCTAGTTCGGATCGGTGGTAAATTGAACGTAGATCGGTACGTTTATTCTGACATCTTACGTACACTGGCCATGCACTATCGTCAAGGTCTGCCAAACACTCTTTACCAACAAGATAATGCAACACCACATGTTGCACGTCGGATATCTCGGATCCTCGATACACAGGATATTTGATTGTTACCTCTGCCTGCACTCTCTCACTGATCTGCTGCTATCCAGATAATACGGTTGAGGAAGTGGGGCATAGACTTGAAGCGGCATTCGGCTGGCATTTCTATCATCCAAGCTCAGTTCGACTTCATGTCTATCCTGTAAACCTCCCAACTATTTGCAAATTTAATCATTTTGTCTTCATGCCACGCTGTCTTCGAACAATAAATATCTTTTTTACATTTGCTTTCCTTCATGGTGTTTCAATTTTAATGGCCAGCAGCGTATTTTTATTGTTCAGTGCAAGAATATAATAAACAACAGTCAATATAATACTGAGAATTAAACTTTCAAGTTCTTGAAAAAAATTCCGTTCCAATACAACCGTAAACGATTTATTTTGAAATTTCAAGTTTACACTTAAAATTCAATTTGAATTTAGTTATTTCTGCGCATTTTAAAGCTATTTTAGTACTCTTTTTAGTAACCCTTTAAGATATCATAAAGTACGTGGTGGCACATTTTTTTGAACAAGTAAGTTGAACTAAAAATTATTTTTAACAACAACTCTTATATTTTCTTTAATTTGTAATAAACTTTGTTAATGGAAAATAATTTAATATGATAGAAACTGTTTTAAGGCAGTCAAATGTTTGAATGTATATTCAAATACAGGTAAGTTTTTTCAATAAATGATTTTTCGGAAAATAAAAGGTAAACAATGATTTTTAAAAGAAATATTTTTTTGATATATAGAGTCAGAATCTGAAGAGCCGCTTAACAACAGCAATCTGACTTCAGCAACATTTAAAGATTTTTCACCTGCTTCCTGTTCACCAAACAAGATCTAATATCCAATATCATAGCTGCTTTCCTTCATTTCAGCCGCGGTTTTCGAGTCTTCACGGTTGCGAACTCTGGCGAGCTGTGGGTTGGCGTCCTTGAGATGCACTTTAAAGCAACATTACGGCCCTCGCCATTCTGAGCCTTGGTCAAGTGGGGAGGGCGACACCTGAGTTAGCCCCACCTTCTCCTAACTATCGCAGTTCAACAACGGGAGGACATTGAGTCTCGACATATATAACGTACATCGGTCATCTCTGCGTAGCGGATCTTCTGTGGTGTGAGGACACTGGTCACGAGCTCGTGACCCTAGTCCACTGCGGCTGTCTGGTGTTGCTCGGAAGAGCGACGTTGATAAAATCAATCAATCAACTCAGACACTCCTTGAATGACATGAGGTATTATTTTGTTACGATGTCATTTGCTGTGTTGAGCTTTTTCTACTTCATTTGGACCCAAATGAAATGTTTCGGCGAATAATTTGGAAAGGCAGAACAGGATGCTAATTTGATTTATGAGTAATATATAAATCAAGATCTTATCATTTTAAGTCTCCGTTAAGTGGCTTGACCCTTATCTACTTATCCTCACACCATGACCATCAGAAATATCTCTTTATGTAAGCCAGACGAGGGCTGAAGATGTTGTGGCTCATGCACTACCTCCAAATGTAATTGCTTCGAATCAAACTGATGAAAGATAATGTGACATTTAAAGACTAGATGCGTATTGTTTCTATGTAGAATATTATTCTTTCCAATGAATCCTCCTCAGTTATTTAAGGACAGAATTTTATGGATAACGAAGGGCAACGAGATAAAAAAAGAGAGACTGCGTTTTTCTAAGAAATTTCCGTTTAGTATGTATCGAATAAAAAAGCGATCGTAAAGTCATTGATTATTTTTATAACAAAGTGAATAATTTAATTGTCCCGCAATAGCAAAAAAGAATACTCTTTTATCTGTTTCACGGGCTGTGTGAGTAAATTTAGGACTAACCGCCCTCTGGGGCAATTCCAAAAATGGGAGACGTTCGTGTATCCCATGCGAAATGGCTGTTTATATAAAGATTGCATCTCCTTCCCAAAGTGACGAGAACAAAATGGGCTTCGATAAGGCAGAGCTTTCCCGCGAAAGAAATGCCCTTCAGAAAAGAGACCCGCTTATTTGCTGACTGCCGAAATAAAATGATTGCTCCACTTTAGGCTTGTACACATGTTGAGCTCCTCTAAATGATTTCTTTTCAAACAATATGTACATAATGAAAGTAGTTAGATCCGCTTTATGCCAATGGGAAGCTCGACAGATTCATCATGCACCAGTGCTTTTATGCGGCGTGACTTGACAGCAACGGCCACGAGTTCATGATCCCTCAGAACGCGGCACATTTAGATTATTTTATGTGACACTTCAACGTAAGGGGTTTTCAACCATGAACGCTTGCGGGCCCCAGGGATGCATCAATACATTTACAATTATCTGCGGGCCCCACGACTGTCTAAAAATAAACGCAGTCGGGAAATTTAAGTAAGAAAGGTTTGACAAGTCTACAAATGATTCTAAGGGAAGAGATGGTGTTGTGAATTTGCATATACATCGGTTTCATAAACGTCAAATGGAAGTAGATTTAAAATTCTTTGCGTGTTAAAGATAAAAGTCCTCCTTTTCTTCTGAGATTGTATGCATAGTCAGATTATTTATATTTAAAATAATTTAAGATAAAGTGTGAAATTTTTGAAAAATTCTTCATTTTAACAAAATTTTCTCTTAAATGGATATCAAGCATATTAATAAAATGTTTTCAATATGAAAAATAAAAAAAATTGGTATTTCTTACGACAAAAAGCAGACAAAGCAATTTTTTAAAAAATTTCCTCAGGTTCAAATAAAGGGCCACTGAAGAGCCTTCAGTGCGCCATTCGGTGGCCCGCGGAAAATCTAACTTTAATGGAAAGATAGAACATTTCAGTTGAAATTTTTATTTTGCTGGAAAATCTAAGAAATCTATCACTTTGAAGTTAACTAAGAAAGAAAAGAGGTAGTGAAAAACAAAAGATCCAGAACAAAAACTGCAAAAACAATTCGATGGGGCTTTTTCCCCTTCAAAAAGTTTCTATAATTCTATCTTATCTGCAATAATTAGAAAATCGTACATTTCTCTGAAAGCAATAGGAGAAATTTTATTAAATTTTTTTTTATTAGTGATGCCAAGGGCTGGCTTATTAGGGAGGACTGCCCGCCGGTTTCAACATGACCTCCAAGTCCACGGGTGTGCGGTAATTTCTAGACATCAAAGTTCCAGTAGTTGTGTTCAAACTGAATTCCCTTTTCAATCACATTGAAGAACTTCAAATTTTTTTTTCTTCCCATCAATGCATACTTCCTTCAGTAGTTATTGCACATGTAAAAGGGTTTTTTTTATTCATAAATGGCCTTTTATTCCCGGCGAGTGAGTAAATATTAACGTCGCACTGTTCAGCTACACGAGGGCTTTTGGCGACGGACCGCGTAATTTTGAACCAAGGTCAAGTAACGCGGACGACACCTGAGCTGGCACTCCCCTCTCCTAACTACCACACCACACCAACGGGAGGACGTTTGAGCTCTCGACAGATTTAACGTGCATCGCTTCGCTACACGGCGGGATTTCAGTGGTACTAGGCTCGAACTCATGACACGCTAGCCATGTTCTGATGCCTTGACCACTTGGCTACCGCGGCCACTTTATTCCCGGTGAATGGGACATCTAAAATAGTTATGTGGTTGTGCAACATATTGCTGTATGGGACTGATAACATATTCCTTCCTTTTCCATTTATGCTTTTGGGCATTTTTCAATTCTTAAATCATAAATGTCTTTTCTAACAAAGAAATTTCGAAGGATATGCTCAAGAAAATGAAAGACAATCCACGTGGCTCATGAGCAATTCCGATCCTAAAGAGCGCCCTTATGCAACCGTAAACAATGGGACGTCCTTGCCGAGTCGCCCCACTTTTCAACCCATTCATTAGCGCGCTACTTCCTTTAAAGGTAAATACTCTGCAAGGGTTGCGGGAAAGTGATTTACGCCGCTGCCCACTGGACATTCGCATTCCGGACGGTGTCTTCTTCCGGCGGCGACCTTCGCCGTCTTGCCCCGGGGATGGTCCGTTTTCTTGGATCGATTCTCGCACATTTCGATCACGTGAGGTTTCGTACGAAGAGAAATCTAAATGGTGCTTGAAGATTACCGAAAAGGGCGGTGTCAGTCAAAGCGGTGAATAAAAAAGATTTTTGGTTTTATATAATTTCTAACTTAAATTCTCTTCTAATTATATTTAAAACATGAGTGAGAGTTATATTAATATTCCCCATTCAGCTAATCGAGGAATTTTGGATACAGACTTCGTAATTTTGAGTTATGGTCAAGTGACGAGGATGAAACCTGAGCTGGCTCCCCCTCTCCTAACTTTCACACCACACCAAAGGACATTTGAGTTTCGACATATTTGAAGTGCATCGGCCTCCTCTGCACGACGAGTCTTCAGCGGTACTAGGATCGAACTCATGATACACCGCCCTCGAGTCCGTTACTTTGACCACTAGGCTACCGTGACCTAAATACAGTGAGGAAAAATATTTTTAAATTGTATCGGGTTGATTTGTTATTATAAAAGCGTTGCATTGTTTACATGCACAAAAGCTATTATTGGCGAAACCTTGTAATTCTGACACCTTACAATCCCCTCTTCAAACATCGACATCACGCCGACAGGACTTTGAATCTCGACAGATTTAATGTGGACTCGTCCCCCTTCACAGCGGGTCTTCAACGACGTCGGCCTCGAACACATAACCATGATCACTGGACTAATTTGACAGTTTACTACTATAATTATGATTTAGATCTTGTTAATAAACCTAAAAATTTTTTGGATTGTCATAATGATATTGAACTAAATTTGATATTGGTTTCCTAAACACAAAAATCAGGTTATATTTTAAAATATATCACGCTAAAAGTTGCACGAGAACTGTTGAAGCCTCGCCATTTTATTTCGACCCAAATCAAGTGGCACGACTCTGAATACAAGTAAAAGGATTTCAATGATTAATCAAATTGTTTAAATGGGCAAAATTCGTGTTAATAAAATTTCACGAATGTAAATGAAATTCAATATACAGATAGTTATCAAAATAATATAGAAACGTCTTAGATTTATAAAAAAATCTGTTATTATAGTAGGGTAGGATTGCTTTTGGCATGTAATACATTTTGGACTCGCCTAGAAATCGATTCATACAAGTGCTAAATAATGTTAAGAGAAATATTGTACCTTTCTTCAAGGAGATATTGTAAAAGTTCTGGGAGAGATATCGGTGGAGGATTATCGATTCCGTATCGAGCGTATTGAACGCTCTAAAATAGACCATAGCGGTTCAATTATATTGAGGTCAGCTGACGGTGTGGGTCAAAGTAGATGTTTAACTTCATCCTCGTGTTTATCAAACCGTCATTGGTCAAGTCCCGCTGCATGGATAGGCGCATTATTATCATTATTATCTTCCATATCCTGCAGGAAACAAAATTTGCATTATAAGGTGAACCCGGCCAACTAAATTTCTCTATACTTCTTTCTAGTGATCCATCCT
This sequence comes from Trichonephila clavata, assembly GCA_019973975.1. Lineage (NCBI taxonomy): Eukaryota > Metazoa > Arthropoda > Arachnida > Araneae > Nephilidae > Trichonephila > Trichonephila clavata. The sequence continues at coordinate 139,053 of BMAO01002033.1, forward strand.
TCCTCTTAGAGTAACAATTGGCCCATAAAAAAAACACCGTATGGCTGTCCATATCATGGCAAATCCACCTCCATGCTTGATAGTTGGTTAGATGTAATCAAGTGAAGATATAACAAGTACCCTTGTGCAAGTGTCCTCCAAACGTGCACCCGTCTTGTTGTATAGAAAAGTATAAAAAACGCTTCGTCGGATCATATTGCTTTCTTCCACATGACTGGAGCAGTTTTTGTGAGTGTGACACCACTGTAGACGACGTTTGGTGTGACGAGTGACTTCGGAATTGCTGCTCTGCCTTAAATTCTCTATGAAGGTGCCATCTAATTGTAATCATTGACACTGGAGAAAATAGATGCTGATTGAGCTCTGTGGTCACTATTGCTGTAGTTGTTCGTTTTTTAAACATTACAATCCGCTTCAATACCCGTCGGTCTCTTTCATTGAGTTTCCGTTGCCGTTCATTATTTTGTTTTGCGAACTTTTCTTGCCACGCTGTGTGTATGCTGTCATGACTTTAGACGTCATACTTCAGAAAAGCTTAAAAGTTAGGATGTTTCGGTCACACTTGGTATGGCTAGACGGGCTCGTGCCCTTTGGTCTTTTTGAAAATCTAAAAGGTCCAACATTTTACGCTTTTGAAAAAAAAATGCAAGATTTACAGATTTTCAATAAAGTAACCATATACTACAAGAATATATACATTTCTATTTATAGAAAAAAAACTGCTACCAATTATTACATTTTAGTGCTTATGAAGACCATTAAAAAAGCTTAATTTTATTCATATAAAGTAACATGATTTGATGAACACCATAAAAGTATACATTTTGTTGCAGCAAAAGCAAAAAAAAAAAAAAAAAAACTCGATTACCGGCTGCCTTAAAAATTTAATTATCAAAATTAAAATGAAATTTGATTACAAAAAGCTACACCTGAAACAAAAAAAAAATCTGACTTTTACCGTAGTCTAAAGCGAGAGTTTTGTCACATGTATAAACATTGCCGATTGTTACTTTTAACATATGAGCTGTACTGATTAGAATTCTGAGTTCAAGGTATTATCAACACAAAATGGAACATTGACTCTGATAATTTTATAATATTCGATTCTGATTCATGGGAAATAGTTCCAAACGCGTTTGTATTTTCTTTCCATTTCGCGTAGTTTTGCAACTCTACACCTGGACTAGTGAGAAATGCATTGTAATTCCGAACGGTGTCTTCTTTCGTGGTGGCCTTCATCCCTCCCGGGGTCGCATCCATTGACTTCTTCTCGTCCTTGGACCACATGAGCACGTGAGGGCGAGAGCCTTCCCTGCTGAGAAAGGTTCCGAAGAGAAGCGTCACGTTTCTTGGTTTATTTTGTGGTACAAAGAGTGCTGCCGGAGAGTGTCTCTGTGGTCCGGGGCCCTATGGATTCACCAAAACAAATCCCACATTCAAGGTTGCTACAACACATAATTAATATGAGAAATGTGCTAAGTGATCTTCAAGAGTTGCTCAGTACATGTAAGGGCTCCACTTGATAATATACCAAGCAATTCTATTTTTTTCTCTACACCAGTGTTTCTCTAATTGTGGGGTGCGCCCCCTGAAGGGGGCGTGAGCATATCGAAAATAAAAGATTTAAAAAAATTAATTTATTGAAATGAAGTAAACAAAACACTTTCTGACAAAAAAAGAATACACATTTACATTCATATAATTTATACAAATCATCTGGCGATATTGCGTCAACGAATATGAAAGCTTCAACACGTCTATTAGCTATCTGTGATCCTGTAACCAAATAAAAATAAGATATCAGTCATTGGCATGGCCAAGTAATTTTAGCGCGTTTTTCACATGTTGTATTTTACAATAATGCAACTAATGAATTTTTTACTAACAAAAAGTAGTACTATACTTAAAAAATAATAATAATTAAAAAAAAAACTCTTTTTAAAATTTTTTTTTAAATTATTAAATTTAAATATGATTCGGCTCATCTAGGGCAAAAATGCGACCAAATACCGAAAACCCGAGGTCAATCGGTTAATTATTGACTGAGAAAAAGGTACGACAAAATATGGAACGAAGACAAAGACGAGGACGAAATTTGCGTCCTAATAGTGCTTTTTTTACACTACGGTGAAAAACGCGCTAAAAACATTTTGTTTGATTTGCAGTAATCCCATGAGAGATATGAGAGGATTTTTTTATTATGTTTTCTTTTTAAACCTAAATTATTATTCTTTCGGGGAAAAAACAACCAGAACCAGAATCCAAAAAATTCTAAGATAAAAATTCATCACTATTATTAATATTGAAACACTGTACGTTAGTTTATTGGTATGGTTCGTTCCGTCCCCTCTCTTACGTTTAGGGAAGTTGTAAATAATGTATTTCTGTTGCGTTTTTTTTCTTCATGTAAAAGAGAGTGTTATGATATTTGGAAAAGCACAGAGAGCATTTTGAAGGATTATTGGTATTCTCAAACGTATTAAAACAGTACTCATCAATAGAACGTAGATTCATGGGGATTCATTCCCAATTACTCCAACAGTCTACACTATCGAATATTGTGCATTGCTTTACATGAAGTTTGTTTCGAAGTTCTCAAGTGGGGTGTTGTAGAAGAATGGAGAGCTCGTTTCAAGAATGATTTCAGTCCATTGCTTGTGATTTAGGATGACTCCATTCACACACACACACACATCGTTAATAGTTCAATGTGCACTTTTGTTGTTATTTCTAAACCCAGATTGTCTAGCAATCCCAGACAATCTCCATATTCCCCAAAAAAATCTAGAAATTCTAAAAACACACAAGATGGTCCACAGAAAATCGTCCTCTTTAAAATCCACACAAGTCAAGATGAAGCAGAAGAGACCTGCTCGGAATAACATCAGTGACACTCCGGAAATGTTTTCTGACCCTAAAGAAAAGTGAGCGCTTTTATATGACCGCTCACAAAGCACGAGAAGACATTCTGATATTTCTTTGCCATGAGCAATGTGCTTTTTGAGTAACTTATCAATTTCCTAAAATTAAATCGAAGAAGAATGGCAGTGCTTGCGTTTTGTTATAAAATTAATTTCGCGTCAGGATCATTTACGATGGATCTTGCAATTTAATCGAATTTGAGGGGAACCATAACTTCTTGAGGATCTGAAGCCTCCTTGAATTTAACAAGCTGGATTCAAGCTCCTCAAATCTGCATTTGGCAAATATTTTGCGAGACATACACCATTCACAAGGCGGTCTTTATTCAGAAATGATAAATAAAAGGATGAACAATATGATTCGATTTTTATTCTTGATGAAAATATCCATATTTTGGCTGCAGTCGTCGATAACGCTGTTGTGCAACTTGTAGAAGGCGATTTTTTTTATCCTTACCGCATTTTCGAATCCTATTTCTCTTTTTGAAAAAAAGTGTAAAAGGAGCGAAAAAGGGGGGTGATTTCAAATGGAAGATGCTCTTTCGGGATCGGGCTGGGCTCTGAAAATGTTTCAACATTGAGCGGCGTGTGTAGGAGGTTTATTTAATTTGGGTGTGAGTTGCCCTTGAGAAATCCTTGCACCTCCCTTTTTAGACCTCACCTTCGGGATCAAGCCCGTGATATCTCCTAAGAGAGGACAGGGCGACCATACCGCACGGTGGCAAAAACAAAAGCACCGGGAACAGTTGACACTGAGAGTGTCGCTTATTACGGAAATAGTGAGAAAATTAATGGCTTTTAAAATGGTAATTGGAAGCAAATCAAGATTAAGAGCTTACATGAATTAAACATCGAAAGGAAATCAGGTGTTTCAGGAAGAAAAGAAAGAAAGGCGGAATTTTTAACTTATGTTCTTACAAAAATTGTTTCTTATTAAAACAAGATTACTCGATTGAATAACATTTGGGCAATGAGTTGCATTTGTATCTCCAGCGATCACGATTCAAGGGAGAGAATTTATTCGTTGGAATTTTTAAATTCCTTTCTAATCTTTTCGAGTGACCTAATCGAACGATTCTCACACTACCTTAATCGCTACGGGCACTCTTTGGATTTCGCTGGTTTGTATGGATAAACAAAACTTGAGTCGCGATATGACGGTCAATATTGAATATTTTATTGTTCAATAGATAGTAATTGATTACTGCGTTGTTCTTTGGTTTTGAAATTGAATAAACAAACTTCTACAGCGTATTAAGGTGAAGTCTATGCAAATTTTATAGCTTTAGAGATTTTAGTTTCAAGCACATGCCGTTTTGTCTCTTACACAATTGTTATTAACTCATACTTCTGCGCAAATAATGCGGTCATGGTAGCGTAATGGTCAAGGTAACGGACTCGCAGCGTGCGTATTATGAGTTCAAATCTAGTGTTGCTGAAGACCCTCAGTGCAGAGGGCTCAAACGTCCTCCCATGGATGTGGTGGGGAAGTTAGGAGAGGGGGGTGTCCTCACATTCATGTGTCGTCCACGTCACTTGACCACGGTTCGAAAGGTTCATGGCCTTGAGTACCTGAATAGTGTGATTTAAATATTCACTCCCTCTATTTCTCAACTTTTATTCTTAGAGTTATCGTGAACTCACTCCTCGTGATGTTTTTACAGAATAGAATCTCGATAACACTAAAGATAAGCTATGCAGAGGGGCTCATTTATGTTAATTATGTGCAGATCCCTTCTGTTGGCTTGATGTGGAAGTGTAGACACAGGAGTTGACTCAAATCTCGTTCTCGTCACTTGACAATTACGAAGTACGCCACCAATTACATTAGTGTTGCATTACATTGAGGCGTTAGTAAAGCAATCAGTGAATTTGTTCGTAGCTACAAAATTCAAAATTAAGAAGTCTTTCCTAAACCACTGTTTTCTGTTTAGAAGCGTGGTTGCTCTCAAGACCGGGCGTAGGAGTTTCTGCATCTCAGGTCAAAAAAATAATCTCACTTTCCCCACCCCATTAAAATATTAATTTACAATGTTCAATTAAGTATTCTGTGTTTTCCACAAAATAATTAAAGTTCAGCTTACAATACAATTACACAATTCAAAATACATGAATCAAAACAAAAAATCAAATTAAAATTAAGTATTTAATCATTTTTTTAGTGCACCCCTAACGTTCGACCTAGGTTGTTCATATGAGATATCTGACTTTGATGGCTTATTAACAACACTCTTCGAAGATACACGCGGGCTGTTGGCGCAACTGTTTCAACGGACGAACTCTACAAATCTGCACAAGACGTCAACGTGAAATTCGATCCACGACTCGACGAGATGAATTCCCTTCGTCATCCCAGAACACAGTGTTACTATTCGTTTAATTTCAGCCCACCGGAAGAAAATGAAGCAAAACAGTAATTTTTTAGCAAAACTCTTTTTCACAGAATATTTGCATTGAGTGACAATATATGCAATGCGTGTAATATTAAATGAACTGAAAAGTAGCACCGTTAACTTCGATTAATTTAGTAAAATTATGATTGCACTAGTTAAAATTTCCTTAAAGCCTCTGCCCATAAGGATAATAAATATAAAGCGTACGAGCGTAGAAAAGAAGCCTTACCCTATTTCTTCCAATATATTCTTTCAATACCTTAATTTTAACGCTTGTCTGTTTATAGTATATCTCCTGATGATTTCAAATAAATTAACGTGGCTCTGTATATATAACGCGTTGTTGGTGTAACAGACCTTGTTGTATCACAAGGTCTGTCACCAATAATGAAAAGTGTTTTGTGTCATCATCTCCCACCTCAGTATCAAGAGAGGCCCAATTCTATTTTATTGTCATCAAATCCGTCACATTAGCAACTCAAGGGAAAAAAACTGACAATCTCTTTCAAAATTTTTTTAAATGATGTTTCTCTCTCTCTCTCTCTCTCTCTATATATATATATGTATATATTATTATAAATAGGTGTAGATCCCATCGATTCTCGTTTGAATTATTGACGGGAAATAACCTTGATAAGAGTTTAGGTAGGAGTGGTGGCTTATCAAACAAACATCCCCCCGAAGCAGGTTTTCGTTTCTTATTATGACGAGTGTATTGTTTACAAATACAGCGACCTCGCGTTTCAAGAAAACATGCAAGGAATTAACTAATTATCATGTTCTAATTGCCTAACATGAGTTTCATAAAGCTGTATAGTAGAATTTTTTTACTCGTACGAATTTAAACAAAGTGCTCCAAACTCTAGTTAGATCCCCCGATTTACTTTAATAATTCCTTTTTTATGTCACCGAGTCAAATTTGAAGGCCACAATAGCTTATTGATCCCCCTCGTGGCCGGTGTGTCATGAGTTTGAGTCTTCATGCCCTGTCGAGAGGCTGATGCATGATACATCTGTCGTGTTTAATGTCGGTGTGGTGTGGAAATTAGGAGAGGGGGATGCCAGCTCAGATGCCGTTTTTGTCACTTGACCGTGGTTAACGATCCATAGTCAATAACCCTCCTATTTGCCTGTTGTTTTTACTTTAATAAACGCTCACCAAGACAAATATTTCTCCTCAAAACAGTTAATATTCAAAAGAACGCCAATGTAACTATCTCTTAATATGAAATATCAGGAGTCGGTCAGAAGTTCAGTAAATATAGTTACGACACGGATAATTCGAGAAAGGTGGCAAAATAAGTGATGTCTAAGATTGGAGAGATAGCATATTATATTTCGAGATCCTGTGGCACTTTATTAGAATTCAATTACCTAAGAAAGAGTTTGTTAGATTTAAAGTAATTGCCATTAGAAGTAAACAATGTTCTATACATTGTTTTACAATGAAAAGATTTAGTTATTTAGGATTTTCCAGGGTAGTCAATTTTACACAGAATTTATAGAACTTCAAAAAATGAAATCCAGTCTTCGTAAAATAAAAACAATACACTTCTTATGTCAAGCAATAGAATTGCTGTTGTTGTTGTAGTTTCTCCATCCAAGAAATGACAAATTGGAAGACAGAGAGAAAGAAATCGATTCCATGAATTTCAAGTACGTGACCTCTCCGTTATTTCTCCCATCATCGGTGATTAGCACCTTTGGATACACTTTCAATTGATAGAGAATATGATTCATTATTTTTAAAAAAAGCACATTTTTATTCATTAACCCTGAAACGAGGCAAGCAAAAACAGAAAAGTGTTTGTTCAAATCGATCCAAGGCGATTGCAGGTTCCCTTTTTTTGTTTTAATGCATTCGATAAAAATAAAATCTCTTTCTTCCATCTCGATAGTGTTCTCGATTTAAATACGCTCGTTTCCCGAGGCGAAGGTGGAGCCAATGCGAAATCGGAATTAAATTTCTCATTTTTTTTTTATAATACGTATTATTATTCCTCTAATATAAGGTACGCTTTATCCTTCGTAATCACACCGTCCGTTACTCCACGTAATTACGGAAACGTGAGAGCGTGCATTTCCTATCGCACGCTGGATAAGATGTCCCTGAATGCAAGGGAAAATTCCCTCCACAAATCCCTAAATGGTGCGTTGAATCTAACTGTACCATATTAGACGGAAAACGAGGCGGAATAAATTTTACTGCTGATTTTCTTTGCGCCCACCAGGACACTCCGCGTGTGACACGTCAACATCTATGCACGAAAAATTGCGGGAATTATTTCAATTCAACAACTTGGTTTGATTGTGCTTCATTCAATGTCTCCGGCTGTCCTTTTCTTCCGGACACAAAAAAACTACTCAGTATTTCGTAATTTTGTGCTCCTTTCAAATGAAGACGTCTGAGATGACATCTCACTTTTCCTCCTCCACTGACACATTCAAGAAAACCTCCCAAGCGATGGGGTTTTCGAACACCCGGTTTTACGGAAACATTGTAGGGGGTGAGAGCTTGGTGTCATGGTTATTGGGCTACCACGATCCCACAGCTTGTTCGTTGGGAAGTATCCAAGTATATTAGAATTTAAAACCGATTCGTTTATATTATACATATATGTAGGATATCCCATAGAACTTTCTATTTTGTAAAAGGATAGATCATATCCCTTTGCAGAGGACAGCAATGTTAGTCAAAAAACAGCATTCCACAGCAACGACATCTTACTTGCTTATTAAAACGCTGACGCGATTTTTCTCGTCAGAGGCCCACTAACCATCCACTAGGAAGCATCGTTTTAGCTCGTCCACGCTCTTTCGCCACAACTGGTGGTAAGTCACCAGCACATCGCACAATGAGCTTTATTTAATCTCTAACGTCCTCCTATAAAAGGAACTATATATCCTTCCTATATTAATGTCTGCCTATAAATGTTCCTATATTTTTAAATGCCTGCATGTGTCTTAATTTCTATTTTGTAAATATTTCCCATATAAATACTTTCCTATAACTCGTAATAAATTGTTTAGTTTCTTTAAACTGTGTTGTCTATTCTATTTTTCAAAGTTAACCCATACATCGTAAAAACCCCTAGACAAATAAAAACCCCGCTATCTGAAGAATCGAACTTTTTTCGGAAGATTTCGGTTAGATTCCCACAAATATATAATGAAAATACCGCATTCGAAAAAACATTACTTGTATCTGTCTTCTAAATAAACTCTGAATGCAAGAAAAGTGGGAAGAAAGAGAGGATGAGCAAGAAAGACGTCGCACTATAAAGCTGCACGAGAGCTATCGGCGACACAGCTCATAACTTCAATCAAGTGACGAGTACGATATCTGAGCTTGCACACACTCCCCCTCTCCTAACTTCCACTGAATATCAACAGAAATATGTTTGAACCTCAACAGATTTAACTTGCATGGGCCCCCTCTACACAATGGGTCTTTATCGGCCAGTGATGAGTCCACTAGATTAACACAGCCTTAAAGTGAGAACAGAAGGGCTGGGTCGTTAAGGGACGCGTCAATCAAGCATGGCAACCCCTTGAATAAAATAGAAAGTTCACTCGAGGTTGTAAATAATGCATCGAATTAGGGAAGAACTTTCTGTTGAAAATGGAATGCACATCGTAATAGTCCCAACAAGGACCTCGGATTTTTTTTTAACTAAGTATGAGCTCAAAAATTACTTAAATGTTTGATTCATCTGAGTCCCGAACATTTCCCGCCTGATCACAAAATTTATTTTCTTGAAATTCTTGTAAGAATATAAAAAAGTGTAAATATATGTATACAGTAAAACCTGTTTTAGTGCGATAGATAGGGACCGCAAAAATAAACTGCACAAAAAAATATTTGAAAATTTCCTAAATTCTTACATAAACAAACAACTACGTCGAAATACAACAAACAGTTTTGTATGCGGTGTATTGAAGCCGCAAAAAAAGTCGCACTTAGAAAATACGCCAATTATTTACGAAATATATGAGAAAGTACTTCTATAAGAAATAAATAATTAAATTAGACATGGAAACATTTTAAAAACATTTAGTTTCTAATTGTATACACACGGAGAAGTTTTCAAAGTGCACATATACAATTCACTGCTACTCATCGTAATCCAAAGCGTTTATCTTCTTGAGATAAATAAGTTCAGAATAGCTTTCGCCACTTGAAGATACGATTTGAATTGATTTATTTTTTGGCGCTATGGAGTAAGAGAAAAATTTTTGCAATGAATGTCGGTAGGTCAGTTACTTGTAAATGGCACGATAACCAGATTTGCGTGATTTAAGCTCTTTTTGAAATTTCATACTTCTTTCGGAATTGATATCTAAGGAAATGCATGCCCAATTTGTTGGAAAGCTGTATCCCTGCAGAAAATTTAACCACTCTCAAGGAATTCGGTTCTTCTTGTCCGTCTTCATAATCTATAAAATTATTGATAATGTCATTGTTATTGAAAGTTTCGTCTTCAACCGGTTTTCACTTTCTTCTAGTGTGAATTACGAGGGAAGTATATCGCTGTTATAATGCATTTTAAAAAATTAAAATCACTATGGTGAAAGCATATAATCGATGGCGGGAACCCTATCAAAGCAGTTTTTCGAAAAAAAAAATTCATTGGGAAAAAAATAAATTAAAAGGACATTTTGCATCATTATAATGTATTTTTGAAATTAACACCATTGTTGGTGAAAGCAGGTGTGAAGTGTGACACGCAAGAAATGTTGAATAAATATTAAAAATCAAGATATCCATGAATGTTTTTCATAAAAAATATTTCAAGAAACTCGCAGTCTATGAGATGGAATGCTATACTCAAATGTGCTCGGCATATTTTTCTAATGAAGTGAAATCATTCTATTCTTTCAAGTCGAAACTAGTAAACCAATCGCGTGCATCCATGCGTATTTTTGTTCTATTTACATTTGTACTTATTAATCTTAATGGAAGACATGTGGCTGTGGCAGATAAACAAAGCTTCAAAAGTAGCATATGCACACAATATTATATGTAAACAAATCACTGATTTCGCGTTAAATTCTTGTTGGAAATATGTAACAGTCAATTGGAGACGGACTTCAACGCCAATGGTCAGAGAGGAGTCTCACGCTCCGCGCCACGTGAGGTCGAGATGAATACTTATTCTTTGTGTCATGCGTCGACCCTCAGTGAAATGTAATAAGTTAGATCTGGCAAAAGTCTTCGGTTATGAGTTTATATTTTCATTAATCAATCTGAAACAATTTCGAAGTGTAAAAGGACTTTGGAACATACAACAAGGAATATATATTCATTTCGAGTCCTAAATGTTGAACGCGTCTCTTATGTGAGCACACATCCGGATTTATTTAAAAGAAATAGTATTTCAATAATATAACTTTCTACGTTTTATAAACTAAAGAGCATGGACTCACAGAGGAAAACTATTCGAAGAAATATCATGTAAAGACATGAAATTTATGAAAACAATGATCTATTGAGTCTGGTACCGAATGGTTATAGCATAGAGATTGTAGCTAGCGATGTCTCGGTCGAGCCACGTGTTCGAGTCCTGTTTCACCTTACTTAAGTCAAATGTCGTCCTCGTCATTTGACCAAAATTCGAAATTATGAGGATGTCAATAGTCCTCATGTTGTTTTTGCGGAAGTATTGTAAATAAACAATCAATTCAATGTGTGAGATTCTGTCAATGAACTTCAGTGATCCTTTCTCCCGCAAGTTGCAAACATCAGAGAATGGAAATAAAAGCTCTTAACCGACAGTTATTCCTTTTATCTCAGTCGTCTAATGCAGCTGCACAGTATGGTTCAGATAAAACACTTATGCCAAGATGAATAGCATGCCGCTAAAAGACTGCCGTGTAGAGCGGCTGATACGCCTTAAAACTGGCGAGGTGCATAAATGGAAATAACGGGATCCCTGTTTAGGTTTCAATCTCGCCAGTCTGAGGTTCAAAAGGATGTACATTTGCTATGGTTTGGGGAACTTTGTGTAGCTAAGAAGCCGAAAAATACACTGAACGTGAGTAAATATTGGTCAAATTGCTCAAAATCACTTGTGGAGAATCACTGTTTGTTGTTTTTATAATCATATATGAAATACATTTCAGTCGACGCCGGCATGCCCAGAACATGTACGCCCGTCAGAAAGAGTATAAAACTAGTGACATATGGAGATCGTGAGCAATTGTTGTGCTGAAGAGCGAGTTAAATTATTAAAAAAGTTTGGCACATAGACATCAAATGAATAGCCTTGGAAGATGCAAACCAGAGTGTCTCCAATTCTACCTCAGTATATCATCTCTAGAGAGTGATAGAGGCTTTTCTGTACGGGAGATGTTATCCGACGACCAGTGCAAGGTCGACCATGGTAGCAACGATTCGTCTAGACCAATATTTGACAATGATTGTGCGACGCCAGAATGGAAGTTGTGGAACTCGGTTCAAGTCCAACAGCCACTACAGGATTATGAGTTTCGACGCAAGCTGTTTATAGGACACTCAGCCATGTATGCCAGACGACCAGCCGTTTGCATTCCTCCAACACTCAAAGCGCTCGTCTGAACTGGAGTTTGAAATATCAACACTGGAATCGATGTCAATGGGATGTTCAGCGACGAGTGTTGGTTTATTTTGAACACTGATTCTTGTCGGATATGGGGAAAATGTCGAACTAGTTTTTACCCAAAAAGGATTACGGAAAGACGTCGGTTTCCTTCAAAGGGAGTCATGGTGGGGGTGCAGGCGTAATACTGGAAGGCCACGCAGACATTTATCTCTTTGACACGCAGTCTATTACTGCTAAAAAGAGAACAAAGATTAAGTCATTGAGCTTAATGTTTGCCTGTTTCGAGATCCTGGATTCATATCCATATAAATGGTAAAGCTCCTAGTCAACGTGCGATCCTTAAAAGTTAAAATATTCAGTGCCCCTCACTTTCCTGATCTTTCTCCTAGAGAACATGTTCGGGATACAAATTACAATTCTTCTGCACCCATCAACCTCCATTCCAGAACTGAACAGAGTTATCCATAGCGCTTGGAACTCTTTGAAGCTCCACTCTTTCATAGAACATACGGGGAAACGTTGTGCTTAGAACATGCGGGGAATCGCGGCCACCAGAGAGAGGCGACCACACACCATATTAAACTGCAAAATAACCTTTTGATTAAAAAATGTCTTCCCTAAGATATAAGATAAGGGTTTAGGACATTTTATTCGTATTTAAAATTGCTTATTTGAATAGTAAATATGATATCATAATTATTTTGCATTGTTTTCTTATGGTATAGTTGCATTGAGTGAGAATTTCACATTTCCCGCCATTCTGAAAGATTTTCGTAACTATTCACATACACATTAATTATGCTTAACTTTTGGGTGCCAAAGTATATTCAGTTTCGATATTCAAAATACACAAAAAATGATTATTATGTAAATAAAGAGTCTCTTTGTTTATTATGTTGTGTCTAAATAGATAGGCTAAAAAAAAGATCTATATTTTCCAGTTTTTTTCTTCATATACATAAATGATAACTCCAACAGTTTTTTGTGTGTGGGGGGGGGTAGTCTTTTTTGATATTATCGAGCTTCTGCAACCATTTTTTTTGCTTTTGCAGCGAATATCGACGCATATCGAGAAACGTAACAAGGATAAGATTTTGGAAAAATTTAATCTCTCACCGACCTTTATCACAAAACTAGTGAGGCCGTGGGTAGCCTAGTGGTTAGAGCATCGGACTCCAAACCGGAAGGCCTGGGTTCGATATCTAATGCCACAAATACCCTCCGAGTACATATGGAGTACTTGCTCGTTAAATCAGTGGGTCTGAAAGTCTTGAGGGCGGTCGCAGCAGAAAAACCACTGGTGCAGGGGGCTGGAGAATATTTCCATCCCCTCCAGGTCCATGCTAAAATTGTGGAGGTGGAGATAGTGGTGTCGCCATCTATCGTGCATGAAAAGAGCCAAATTGTACTCTTACCTGCATGGTGCTCAAAGCTAAAAGCTAACGACAGGGTACACCTAGCCCCTTGCCACGATGAATATTGTGGGCCTCAATCTGACACCGTCAGGCAGATGGCATTCGAACAAAACTAGTTCCATACCCGTAGCTAGAGTGTAATAGAAAAAATGGCCACAGCGCGCCCACCGGTTCTTCCGTTACTTGGGGATTTATTATCAAGGTTTATTATTCTCAACCGGACCTTAACAGAAAATTGACATTATAAAGCCCGAATAGTTTTAACGCTTTTCTTTTTGACTCAGAGAGCTCATCACGAACGGAAATCGATGTTTAAGAGTAGAAGAAATTTTCTTTCTCTCACACACATTGAAGGAGCGTATTCAATGCTTGTAGAGTATTAAAGATAATATATGCACACGCAAACATATACATAAAGAAAATACAGTGCAAGAAAAGAACGCGAGGAAAAATGACATGTAAATACAACTAATGCATGCTGGATCATTTAAATATTCATTTCAAAATATTCAAGTTGAACTCTCCCACTTGTAAAGAGGTCGCAGTTGCCAGTCCGTAAGCGAGGTGGTCTCTGTCCATTGATATTGCTGAATACTAGCAGTGGTGAGTTCCCGTTGATGTGTGTGGAGAGTGAGCTTCACTCGTCAGTGAACTGGAGGCGAAATTATCCGAGTCTATTGTCCTCGTGTTGATTTTAACAGTGACGATCCATCCCTCCGCACCCCACGCGATGAGATTTTAGTCACACTCTCTCGAGGGCCACGGACCTCGGAATTTCGAACTACAGTGTTGTGACGAGGACGAAACATGAGAAGCTCTTCACTCACCTAACTACCACACTACGTCTACGGGAGAACTTTGAGCCTAGGCAGAATTAACGTGCCCTCTACATGGCAGGTCTTCAGCGACACCAGGGCTCGAACTCGCCGTCTGCCAATCCGCAACCATGACCATTAGATAATCGCAGCCACTACACTCAGCTTAAAAAAGCTTTTAACCAAAGTATAAAAAAATAAGAAAAAACTAACTGATGCGAGTCCGAGGAGCTCGCAAGATTTTATAATTCTATAGTTTTGCTGTTTATTTTCCCTGGTGTTATTGAAAGAGAGACACTTCAGGGTCAAAGAACGCTCTTCTGTTGTAAAATTCCAAAATTAGAAATATTGAAGAAAGTGATTTTTACTTCCATCAAAAAGTTGAAATGTTTTTTCAAACTTATGCATTTTAAATCTTATTTGTAAACTATATCACTGCGAATCTGCATTAAAACAACCTTTAATTCGATAAATATATACATCATTTAGTATGAAATACAGTAATATCGAAGATAAAATATTAAATTAGGAAAAAGATAAATTATTAAAAGTTCCTACTGTCAAAATTTATATGCATTTTCTTATTCATTTCAATAGTCTTGAAAGGTTCAAAATTGTGTGTGGGCTGCTTTAAGCTTTACTTAAATTAAACGAATTATCGGTTAACAATAAATATTGAATACCATAGTAACAGATATATATATATATATATATATATATAAGTCAGTTATTGATTGTATGTGTATTTATTCTCAAAGAAAAGTTTTTTTTCTGTGATTTTTACTATTCATAAAGGAGAAATGTTTCATTCTCTTGGGCACAAATTCATCATCACTAAAAGCATTATCAGGAACTTTCTTTCAACCCCCTCCCATTCAGCAGTTCGGACGCGAGTCATGTTAAACAACTCCTTATTTAGGATGATAAATTGCGTTTTTTCTTGGTGGGGCCGCATTCAAAGGCCCTTATCGTATTCCTCATTTCGGCCGCAGCTAAGCGATCGCCAGTAACCTAGAAATCTCGAGAGTGTCAGCGAAAAGAGTTACTTTTTTCAAATTCTTTTCTGCGTTGAGTTGACTTACGAAAAGTTCCCTCCTTTCATTGTCACTGAATCGCATTGGAGATATGAATTGGGATCAACTGAAAACGAGATATTTTTAACAGCGGTAAATGGTCATAGCAACCTTGATATTATTTGTAGTATAAATATCTGTTATCGAATCACGAAGAGAAACTGCAGGCGCACATCAATTAGTTATTACACTTCTAACGGAAGAAAGGGACGAATCGATTGAAATATGGCACAGGTTGAATACCCAGTTCGGCAACACAACACGAATTACCAAACACGCGTTTAAGGTAAGGAGTTTATTCCGTAGGCCCGAGAATATCTTTGCAGAATCTCTATACATAAAAATGTGATGTGTAATATAAATATTCATAATTATATATAGAATGTTCATATTAATAATTATAATAAAATTCAAAATACAGCAATAAAAAATTTGGAAATTTTGGACAATATTTTACGAAATAAATGTTGAAAGGAAAAGTAAAGGGAAGGGGGGGGGGGTTAAATATGAATATGAAGGAGGAATGATCCCCGACCAAGTGTAATTGTACTGAGGCACTCCAGAGGGAGCGTTAGTTGACTTCATGACCAATCAAAGATTAGTGGAGAGAATTGGGCCCCAACACCCTCTCGGATGAAGAAATATTCCATTGAGGATCTCTTCTGCAGAACATCCCTCAAAGAAGCGTTAGGAAGAGGAAGATTCGGATCAAATGGAGAATTCCTCACGCATCCAACTATTTTTATCAAACAGGGAAAAAATTCCCAATACGTTAGAAAAGAGGTAGATCTTAACGTACAGGTAAAAAATATTATTGCTTTAACTTTGGTAGATATTTCGGAAAATATATTTTTTATACATCCCCTTTATATTTGTTTCATTTGAGAACCAAACCGACACACGAAGTATAAAAATGGAATTGGCCTGTCCCAATTTCGTAAACGCCATTACTCTATATCTATAAATTGAGTGAGTGCTTATTAACCGTCGCACTACAATGAACCTCCGTCAAGTGACGAGGACGACACCTGAGATGGCACCTCCCTCTCGAAACCTCACACCCTGCCTATGGGAGGACATTAAGCCTCGACAGATCAAACGTACATCCGCCCCTCTAACTATACGGTAGGTCTCAAGTGGGACTGGGGCTCGAACTCATGACCCGCCGGACCCGAGTCGACTAGGCTACAATGGGCACGTCTTTCAGTTGAATAAAAAAGCAATCATATTTTTTCAGGTGCAAGCGAACCACCATTATTATTTTCAACCGATTGAGACGGAATAAATTTCCCATTTCTGTATGTTATACGGAAATTAAGAATTAAAAACTTTTACCGCTCTCACCACTCAAAGTGTTTTCAACACAACGAAAATAAGTTTGCTTTGAAATAAGAGTTATTCTTTTTTTAATTTAGAAATAATTAAATTTACAGTTAATTCAAAATTGGGAGTTTTGATGATATTTTAATAAATTATTATAATGATTAATGTCTTTATAATAAAAGAATCTCATGATTTTTTTAACAAACCAAATTAGTTCAGTTGAATCAGAAAGTTAATTTACGAACAAGGGCTTAATTAAAATGAAATTCACCCCACCACGTGAGGCTATTCATCATCAAGGACACGCAATCAAAAATCAGAGAAAAAACCTTATTAACCCAACTATGCTAATCACTCGTCAATCAAAGGACGAAAATAACTCGAATTTGGAATTGAGACATGCAAGCCAGCAAGAAAAGAGAACAGAAGGGGTTTAAAACAGCAAATTCCATGGAAGAAAGAAAAGACTTCTATTGCTTGCCTGAAGGAAGACGACCTCTAAGGGTTAAGGGATAGTCCAAGTTATATTTATCTTTAATACTTGCAGCATTTTAAAAGTTCAATTAATTGTACCACCACCATCCTTCGATTTTTTCGAAAAAAAAAAAATATGGTAAAGCAATTTAGCGCAATGCCCATTTCTTTCGGGATCTTCCTTGGATTCGATTGGATTATTTATTGACGTCGTTCCTTGAGGGAACACCAGGGCCATGGGCAACGGACCTCTTGGGCTGGCGTTTCAATCCAGCCGACTGTCACTTAGTTTCCTCCACCCCTTCCGACCTGTTTGAAGCGCAATTTGTTTGCACATCCCAGATATTCCTGTTTCATTTCAGATACTGAAACGGAGAATTGCTTTCGAGCGCTGAATCTTCAAACACCCTCCAACTTCCCCACTGCACCAGCGTAAGGGATTTGAGCCTCGACAAATTTAACCTGCCAAGATCTCTGTAGATGGCAGAGAAAGCAGGTTGGCAGATTTTAATGTGGCACCAGGACTTGAACTTTCGACGCCTAGAAACAAGGCTGGCCGAGAATTCATGACTCTGACCACTCGACTCTCATGGGCACGAATCATTGTGGAAGGAAAGAGGCCGGAAATTCATGTGTGTTTCTGAAACATTTAATGTTTTATTTTTTGAAGCTAATTTGCATCCGATGACTTTTAAGAAGAATTTATTTAAAATAAAACATGTTTTATCATGTCACAAATCTTAGGGTAGCACAAATTTATAGGCCCCTTGTTAATATCTTTTTTTTTTTCGTTTCATTATATTTAGATTCAGCCCAATGCTTTATTCTGGAACCGAACTCTAACAGTATAAAAAATAAACTCAAACATATCTTCTTTTCCTTCAAAGAGCCACCCCACAAAATCTAACAAGCAGACCAAAACAAGAGAGGGATAGAAAACCAACATAAATTTAGCGAATTTAATCGAATATTTTTCATTCCTGTTTATGCTTTTTCTGGATCCGAGCTCAAAATGAATGAAGCCCAGAGAAATAAAAGCTTACTTCAGCATGAATTTAATAATAGTCATTTGTTCCGCTTAAAGCGTGTTATTACGCCGATATTAATCATAGATCACCGCTGAATGAAAGGGCCCACGCCCTAACACTGAAAGAGTAGCCGCGGCCCACCGAGATCACGGAACACACACTTTTTTTTTAAAAATTCGTTTTTTATTTGAACACAAGTCTCCATGTCTTGTCCCGAATAGCAAAGACTGTTCGATTGTTCCATAAGTGGTATTGATTTTTATTAACAAAGATTTGCATATATATATATATATATAGATTTTAAATTGTTTCACAACTCCATAATTACCGCTGCTTAACAGAGCAGAAATGCAGAAGGTGATTTCATCATTTGATCTATTGTTTCAAAGCAAATTAAATTTGAACGGACGACGGAAAAAAAAGAAAAACGTCCCTCAAAAGTGCCACAAATGAAGGACGTCTTCACTACACTCGATATCTCATTCAGCATTTTCACCGCATTCAATGCTTGCCATTGACAATTTCTGTCCACCCTAGTCCACTAAGCCCGGTCAACACACATTGTAATTTTGAACTAATATCTGAATGACACCTTCTACTCCCTCTATCCACGACACGCCAACGGGAGGATTTTGAACTCAGTCATGATTATATACATAAGTAAAAATCTTTTTCTCAAGACAAAAATAAAATATACATCATACACGCAAAAATCACATTCTGTAGCAAAGCTAGAGGTTTGGACACAAAACCTCTTAATTTTGAAATAATCCGGTCAAGCGCCATTTGAAGTGGCGCCTCACTCTCCCGATTTCTTGCCTCGACAGATGTCCGGTTCCTCCGAGTTTGTGATTGATTGACATCTCCCTCTGAAGTAACACTGTTGGCAGAATGCCCGAGGGAACCGAGCTCACCCGAAAGAGGTGTAGAGCTACAATACGATCTCCCGGGAAACAACCACCTCCATGATCACTCTTTATAGAGCAAAATCATATATAATTTACATTTTATACGCGCGGTAGCACACATTAAATTTACATATTTCACATTAAAGATAAATGAAGCGAAATATACATATGTCATTGCAAGGTACGCACATACAAAGACGAAAATAATAATAGAGAACAAAAATCCTAAGAGAGGAAACGGAAAAATAATATACATTATTCCAGCACTTGCAAATACATCTAAAGTAATACAAATATAAAATATAAATGCACCGTACAAAAAAAAGAAAGTGAAAAAAAGGCAGGAAACATTTGGAAAGGGGGGGGGTGGAGAAGGAGAGGGGGGAGAGAAGGAGAGGGGGGGGGCTGCTTGTGCTCACGAAAGAGTACCGATCCAATCCCACCTAAGGATCCTGGATAGTAAAAGCAAATTTTAGAACAGGATTTTAATTTAGAGTGAATAGAAGGATTTCTAACGATAGGTCATGGAACCAGGTAGTATTTTGAGATGGAGAGACCCAATTGCAATCCTTAGTCAGTGAGTGAATATTAACGTCGCACTGTTTAGCTACACGATTGCTTTTGGTGACGGACCTCACAATTTTGAACCGGGTCAAGGGACGAGGACGGCACCTGAGCTGGCACCCCCTCTCCTAACTACCACACTACACCAACTGGAGGACATTTGAGCTCTCCACAAATTTAACGTGCATCGCTCCCCTACACGGCGGGTCTTTAGTGGTACTGGACTCGAGCAATCCTTTGTCAGAGGACACGTGAACACATAATGGTTAGAGTCCCCAACAGAACCACAAAGATAGCTGGGAGTAGCTTTTATTTTGAAGCGGTGCCAATAAACAAATGGGTCATGGTTTGTTAAGAATTGTGTGATGTAACTGGAATGGTGATTGATATCTAAACTAAGTTTAAGAAAGAAGGACTTGACTCGCGCGCGTTAGCCATCCGTATTAGATTTTGACCACCAACTCTCCAAGTTCTCAATTTATTTTGAAGGATTTTGATGACATAAGAGCGAGGGGCGGGGACACTCACTTCTACACCATTAGTAGTAGCGACTTTAGCAAAATGATCCGCAGTATCATTAAAAAAATTATTATTATGAGCCTTACCCAGAAAATATTATAAAAGTTGCGGTACACAGAGAGTTTATTCTTGACTAAATTAAGATAGGCAGATTTATTGCTAAGACTTTTAAGGAAAAGAATGGATTATAAACTCTCTGCGTAAATATTACTTTTAACATTTTTAGCAACCGCCCATAGGACAGAGATTCCGATTGCAGATACCTCCGCTTGGAAAACAGTAATGTAGGGTTTTAATTTTAAAGTATAGTTCCCATAAAAAATGTACACCGCAAACCCAGTCTCAGTCCCAATTTCGGATCCGTCGGTGTACACTTCCCACTCATTTTTTAGGCCCTTGCAATTGATTAAAATTAATAATTCTATTACAAGCTCTCACAAAGTGGAGAGAAAATTGTTATTTAATAAAAGCTTTATTAACAGATTAGGGGAGTACCAGATATGATTTGTAAGGCTTTTGTGAGTAAGGTCCTAGAGCCCTTCCTGATTATTTGATCTTTGAATATCGTTAAGTTTTTGGATATGACGAGATGTGAGCGAGCCATCCCAAATTCCCGAACTATAGATAATGATAGGTTCAATCACAGTAAAAAATTACCACAATTTAAAATTTCTAAAGTTAGATTTTCAAAACAAAATTCTATTAAACTAAAGAGACAATTTATAAATTCTCTCATTTAAAAAATTAATACGGGAGAGAGGGAGAGAGAAAGAGAGAGCCGGTTGTCAATAATAAGCCCAAGATATTTAATATATAATCTACTATTTCTATAGTAACATTATTGATTTTAAAGTTAGGTTTCTTGTGAAACACACACACACAGTACCACCGCGAGGTGTACACCTGAATGCAACTGAGTAAGTTTTTTTCAGGAGAATAACGAGTTTAAGATTTTTGAGTTCATTAGAGATTTGATCAATAATTGAATTGGTTTCAATTTCCAAAGTCCTTCAGGCCCTACCCGTAGTGACAACATCAAGGTTGTCTGCAAAAGCTTGGATTAAAAATTTTTCCGAGTTAAGGTCTAAGACTGGATTGAAATAATTCCCTGATTAATTGGATGTTTAATCGAAAAATTAGGATTACAAAAAACAACAAACTGATTAACCAAATAGGAATAAATAAATTTTTGAAATTTAAACAGTATATTATACTTGTGAAAAATTTGAAATAATATCGGCAGATTTATACTGTAAACCCAGTTTTAATGTCAATAAGGACTAAAGATATGTGACCAGAAACAGTTTTAATATTAGTAATTAAATTGATAATGACATCCTCACAACTACAGTTATCTCTATCAGCCAAATTGATTTTTGTGAATAATGTTATGATTAATTAACCCAAGTGTGCCTATTAGCAAAATCACGTTCAATAATTTTCCCGAAGGTAGGTAACAAACAAATCGGCCGATAGGAATTAAAGGAGGACACCAGGTTTAATAAAAGCTTTAATTTTTTAAGAAATTAGGGAAACAAGAAAACTTAATATAAGGATTAATAATTTTTATAATAACATGCGGATAGTTAGAATAAACTATTTTTCAAATATTATAATCTATATGATCCAGCCCAAGGGCCTTGCCGGCCTTTAAATTCCGAAAAAACAATCTCCTCCTCCTCAGGGATATCTTTGGGTGATAAACAATTACTAAAGTCAATGGCAAAAGGGGGAGAAGAGGGGGGGGGAAGTACATAAAAGTTTTTCAATTTCTCGGTTTTGGAGCTGCATTAGGCGAATCTGGGAGAGAAATCTCTATGGCATTGAAATTAATATCTTGCCAAAAGAGACTTTAAAATTTAAACCATACTTTTCAGTATTGAATTGGCAGTAATGCTCCCAGGCTTCTAGTTTGGTTTGAATAATCAGTTTCTTATAGTAAGATTTTTGCTTTTTATATAAAACTTTAAAAGCCTGTCACACAGATAGAAAAAATTATTTCTAATTAAATACTGCAATTTTCTTTTAAAGGCATTAGTTTTATTCCTATTGATTTTTAATTTAGTATTCCACAAGGTAAAGATTCGAGCAGGAAGGATCCACCTGTTGCGAAATGTTTTAAACGCAGACGACCTCACGTGACGAATAAAAACACCTATAAATTCCTCCAGCTGATCAATATTACAGATAGTATCTGCCTTTTTGTTCATTTCGTCATAATGAACTTTAAAAAGGTTAAAAGAAATTTATGAGATCCCTATTTGGTTTTAAGATAAAAGTCTGAAACTGGTGGATCGCCACGGAGCCGCAAACCAATAAACCGCTGGTCACTAAGAGAGATTCTAGGGCCAGAGAAACTCCCATTTATTTATTAAATGGTAGTTGTTGTTAGAGATAGGGGGATATTTGGATTTCCTGCGCCGGACTGAGCCTCAAAAGTGGGGCCCAACTCCGGAATATTACAAATATGGAGATTGTTCTATAAAATCAATTATTAAGGTGGCTATTGGTGACATCGTTTTGAACCTTAATCAAGTAACGAGGATGACACCTGAGTAGGTAAACACCTCTTCAAGTTCCCACACCTAGCCAAGAGAGGACTTTGAGTGTTGGCAGATTTAACGTGCATCAGCCCGTCTACACAACTGGTCTACAGTGGCTCCTGTACAAGCTCACGATTTTATGACCATGGCCCCTCAGCTATCGCGGCTGTCAAGTAATTGAAGAATAAGTCTATTTAAATTAAATTTTAAAAACACATATGGGAATGGACCCATTCGTCTTCCAGACGACATGAGTTTTGGCATGCTTAAAACATAATTTAAAAGTCAATAACATAAAAATTATACTACCAGCAGATGATTTCATGACATCCAATCTTCAAGTAAGCAAGAAAGTAAAATTTATTTATTTTCGAAGCAATCTTTACACACATCATCAGGATCCTCTCCTCAAATTGCTCTTGAACATAATAAACAAAATTTTCGTATCATTCTACGCAACCTATATGGGCAAAAAGTGTAAAATTTCCTTTTTTTTTAGTTTCCGATAGTTCAAGTAGTTCAGAGTGTTCTGCTCCAATTTCAAAAGTTCACACAGATAACAGTTCTTGTTGATCGGAGCAAAAGTTTACATTTAGACATATCTTCATCCATGGCTCAAGGAGATCTTCACTTAGCTTTATCACAAACTTTCTTCTAGATAATGCTTTTTTCAGATTTGTGAGCCACATTACGCACATATTTAACATGTACATTCACTCTCTAAACTGATATTTATTATGTAATAAAATACGTAAAGAGGCCATAGCCGTGTTTTCTACTGCATGACATATTGCTTCACATCTGATCTAATATGTCTACGGCTCCTTTTGTTGCATTGTAAAATTCAATTATTTCCGGTTTTCCACTTTCTTCATTTATATTCGGTTTTTCATGGAATGTAGATAGAAGAAAAACACATTTTTTATACGATAAAAGAGTTTTAACTTGGTCAAAATAATACATAGATGTTCCTACACTTCGAGATCGTAATTCTAAGAGTTCAGGGAGAATTTCTTGTTTGTTTTCCCGAATAGACCCGACAACTGTGAAATGCATTGGAATCTTCACAAGTTTGTCATCTAAAAGTATCGAAGTAAACCAATTATTCATTGTCATGTTTCGATTAGACCCTTGAATACTTCTTGATAATTCTTCTACGAAGTAAGAGTCTTCATTTTCCGATTCATCCTCAGAAATAAAATTTTCATCTTTGATCAACTCTTTTAATAATTCACGAATAGTCTCAGGTCTTCCCCAAAAGTTTTCTCCGCGAAAACGTTCTAACATCGTCCCAACAATGCAGAAAAAAATCTAAGACAGGTTCTCAATTCCAAACGTTACTGCTACACATTCGTCTCTCGGACTAACATTGTTCTAAAAATGCTACGCGCAAAAATATTTTGAGATAAAAAAATATCCTAATCTATAGTAACTAAGATCATATGAAGGTAGTGAGTCATACGTTTCATTCCCCGTATTGGGAGAGAGAGAGAGTACAAGGTTATTTGCAACAGACGTGGTCTACCAGACGAATGGGTGGCACATTCCAGAATGAAACTTTTCACATAAAAATTCCTTTAGCATCCTTCACTCAACTTCACTCTAGTATTTTAGTGCATTACCTGGCGAGGAAAACATCTGAGTGGGTATATCACTCTCAAAATTCCCGCATTTCATTTGGATACCTTGAAGGTCAGATCTATCCTTTCTTTTAAAAGATACTTAATTTTTTGTTCGTGATTATAGTTTAAAAAATCAAAAATGGGTGGAAATGCCATTAATGCCACCCATGGCCCTTGTAATCCTGAGTAGAATCCGAGATCTAATTTTTTTCACCTTTTTGCGATTCTCATAGAAAAAGATTAAGCGGAAAAATAACGTTTTAATACAAAACACAAAAAAATTTTCTTAAAACTTTATTTACAACTCTAAGAGTAAAGGAAATTTTTTCCGATTTTAAAGGAATGGCCACTCAGCTGCAATGTCCACTGAGAAATGGCAGCAAAGATCTCCACATCCCCTCAACACTAACAACTCGGATGGTACTGAACATCGAGGAGCACACAAGAATGGATTCTTTAGAGGCTAATATACTTTGGTACAGCTTAATTTTGTTAAGAGAAAGGCGGACTCTTTAATATCATAGATATAAAAAATACTGAGCCGGATGACTCAATAAGGTGCTGTAGAAGAATGCATCTACAGGAATTTGAAAAAGTTTCTGATACATCAGAAGCTGCCAAAGGTCGCTGCATCGCCCCCCAGAAGAAAGCCCTTAAAACTTTTAAGTATTCACACCAGTCGAGATCAGTTTTGAAGACTTTTTTGTTTCATAATGAAAGCATAACACTGGAAAAAAAGGCTATTTATTGTTATGGTTTTTAACACCATTGCCATATACTGTTATGCATTGTTAATATCTCTCTCGCTCTCCTATACAATACTTTCAGTCAGAACCTATTTTGGGAAGTATAAAGCAAAAAAGTTTTAAGAGCAAATATACATAAATTATCAAATTTAAAAAATTGTACTTTCTTTTTGCTCTACTTCTGAACAATTCTGACAGAAGAAAATATGAAAAGTTCTATGCAAATTTTTTAAAGCGCAATTTTAGCCACCAAAGGAGGGGGAGAGAGAAAGTGTGTGGGTGCGAGCGTGCGTACGTGCTTTTTTTTAACTATCCAATTTTTGCGATAGAAATTTGAAAACTGCATTGAAATTGTCATGAAACGTTTAACAATATAAATCAGTATGATTAACGGTCGAAGATGGAATCTATTTTTCTTGTTTTGATGCAACTTGACTATCCGCTACGATTATGTTTCCATTGTAACGTTAGGATACGCTACCTTAGTGGTCATTGCGTGTCACAAGGTCAAGTCCTGGTGCCACTGAGGACCCACCGTGTAAAGGGGGCAGATGCACGTTAAATCTGCCGAGAATCGAAGAGCTCCCGTTGGTGTGGTGGAGTAGTTAGGAGAGGACGTGCCAGCTCAGGTGTCGTCCTCGTCACTTGATACACTCACCTAGCCCCTAATTCTCGTGTTACCTCGTAGTGCGAAGTTAACATAACTTTCACTCTTGTCAAGCTACTTGATCGGCAAATAGTTCTCTCGCTGAGTCTGATGCAAGCATTTCAAGTGACCCCAAAATATATCAAGAAGAAAACGAAAGACGTTCTCGAAATAAAGCGCCACAACTGTCGTGAAACTCTTATTCGTTTGGTTCTATTCCTGACGACTCTTACTACAATACATCAATCGATTGATGCTGATTTTTTGTGAGAAGTTTACTTTTATCCAGTACAAATGATGAAAGAAATGTGTCGCTGCTGTTGGAAAATTATACTCCTTTTACGTAGAAGCAGACATTTAAAAAGGATCATCTGCACTTTATTGGAAGCTAAAACAGCCGATTCGTGGCCAAGCAAAATTTCAAGGTATAATCCATTTAAGAAAATACTAGATAAATGCATGATAATTGATACAAAACATCAATTTTGTAATATAATGAAACTAAATGTTATTTAAAATAAAAATGAGAATATGACATTTTTGTCGAAAATTTTTTCACATTTTTAAATTCTTCCTATTAACAAAATGACAAATGATCCCTTCATTTCAAAGAATTCACTCTGTGTAGGGAAGTTTTTCGCAGAAAATGTTTTAAGAAATGCCACAGAGAAAAGTGAGTGAAGGACGTTCCTTTTTGAAGCGAAATTGATTTTTAGTGTCAGTGCTTTGCATAAATTTTGTGTGTGTGAACCATTTTACAACTTGTAATTAAAATGAATTAATAGAGCGTAGAGAATGGAAAATACTTCGAAGTGCAAGGTGCTTCTGTTCCTTTTGTTATGAATAAACAGTCTCTTTCTTCTTAAATATTTGCGGGTGATGAAAGAATCGGTTTTCTGTTCGTGAACGGTGCAGAACAACTCGTTCTAATAAAAATTAGAATAAATCAATAGCATTTAAGAGAATTAAGCCTAATATTTATATCTATAATGTGCTTATGGACCTTACTTCCAATTAATCCGCTTTCAACACAACATTTTATTAAAATTTTTGCATTAATAGGGGTTATAGTCCTCAGGATAAACAGTAGAACAATGGGTGCGTTTGCCCATACAAAGAATTGTGTTATTAAGTATTTCTAAATCTTGCATTCAAAGTATTTTGTACATAGACACCGTCGTCTGTAGAGAAAATTATTCGAATACAAACAAACTCTCTCAAAACGAAAGCGAAAAGTTTTTCTATTTAGGGCAGTACTCTCTAAAAGATGTTGAGGAGTTCATAAATTAACGTTGTTTTGTATTCTTATTATTACTGCTTCATTATATTTTAAAAAAAATATATATATACCTATTACAATTGTTTCAGAAAAACTCTACAGTAGAATCTGTTAAGACTAATAAAATTATCCCGCAATAACATTTATTTCGAGTATTTTCTTTCCGTCTTAAAATCATAGTCAAAAGACGATGCAAAATTGCACTGTCACATTCATGGCGTTCAACGCTTAGGCTAACGACAGGCGTAAAAGTCTATCGCCTAGCCAAAATGAATTTCATGGACCTCCATCTGATGTTACTGTCAATCAGGTGTCATAAGTAACAACTAATCAAAATACAAAATATCCCATCAGATAAGGAATAGAATGCAATTGATATAGACCAATGCGATAACGAAGTTGAATCAGAGGAGGAAGTCAATAAAATTGAATTTTCAAGCAGTGAAGATGAAGATCTTCGAAATTTAGCTCCTAGTAAAAAAAGGGTTAGACGCTGTCAATACATATCCTGATAAAAAAAAATTCTGCCGAAAAAGCCACTGATGGGACTTTATGGGAAACATTGAATGAAGGTAGATTTTAAAGGTTTAAATACTATATTCATGGTCCAATTGCCTATGCTAAAAGGCATTATGCTTGGTTCGGTAAGTAGCGCTTTCAATTTGATAATTGATGAAGGTATGATGACATACATAAAATCATACGTTTATGCTAAATGTAATTAAAATGTTTGTGGGAAATGTATTTCAAAAGTAGAATTTATGTGTAAAAAATGTTTTCAATATTTTTTTTAATTATAAATCTTTTATTTAAATTGATTTGGAGCTATTTTCTTTGCAAAAAACATAAATTTTCTTGTATGAGACAAATGGGCTCGCTTCAGTAAAAATAGGTATGTAACCAACATCCGTAAACCTAGAGTTAATATCTTAACAGGTATATTCAATTTCCTTCATTTTTAAAAGCATTTATTTTAAATATCAAATCCAGAATCAACGCAGTAATAATTATTTTAAAAACATTCATTCAAACTACGAGTATAACGATTGCTATATTTTGCTACATAATGTCCTATTCATAGAGTCATTTCTTATGATTTTTGAGAAGAACCTTCAGAGTGGGATGTGTTTAAAGATAGGTGCCAAATCAATTCTGAGTTTGGCTTCGCCTGAGGACTCTTATATAGTATAACACTCTCATTCTACAAGAGACAACCGCCCTTGGGTAATATCTAATAAAGTTAAAATTCACACGCGTTCCAACAGTGTGTCTTCAATATCTCTAATTCATATTTTAACAAACTTATCTCTACTAGGGATTGCAATATAGGACAAAAAGTTCAATACCGGTATTCAATATCTTTTAGATCTTTTCCGGTAGTAGAAGTTTTAGGAAAAGAAAGAAAATATAAGTGTTTCTTTGTTTTATTAACCAGTTTTATTAGAGAGTGCAAATATCACAAAAAAGTAATTTTTAAAAAAAATTATAATATTATATAAAGAATCGCAAAGTAAAGAAACATCTTATTTATTTAAATCACAACGAAAAAGTGTAAATATAACTATTCAGTCTGTGGTACCATTCCAAACTTTTGAAATGTGGTCTTAAAAAACATGATGCATTAATTGTAGTGTTATTAAGACTGGAAAACTCTTAATTATGTGCAAAAATTACCAGTTGTCGAAAAGGCTCTTTCGGCATCTACGCTAGTTGGGGAATGGTTACTCTTTTTCCAAGTGTGTGTGTGTTTACCTCTAAGTCTCTCATCTTCAAATATATTTCTCGCTGGATGGTTTTAGATATAGCTGATTTCTGTATTGTATTTTGATTTGCTGAAATGTTTTTAGTTATTGCTGATTCTCTAATTTTTGTTCAAGAGAATTTTTTTTCACTATCAACATAAGTGTCATAATCATCTTCGATAACTGTTCCGAATTCTTTTGAATGTGGATAAGGTTTGTGGGTAAAATCTTTAATAAAATTTACTATAAACTTGATCAAATTTGAATTGGTTAATCTCTTTTCTTCTTTTTCATTTTCAAATCATGATGATATGAAATAAAAGTATGATATGCAAATACAATGTGAATAACAAACTCCCCAATTAAAAAAATATCGAAACATTATGCACTTTTTTCACAACTACAACCTTGTTTTCACAGATAAGAATATCAGACTACGAATACTACGCGTGTGCAATATCGCATTATATCCTTGGATAATTCACATATTTTAACACTTCTCTTAATTGTACGATGCAACTTTATATTCACAGTCTAATTAATTTCGCCCGTT
Organism: Trichonephila clavata; assembly: GCA_019973975.1. Lineage (NCBI taxonomy): Eukaryota > Metazoa > Arthropoda > Arachnida > Araneae > Nephilidae > Trichonephila > Trichonephila clavata. Next base: position 168,198 of record BMAO01002033.1, read on the forward strand.
AGAGAGACATAAAAACAAAAACGTACACTGTTTTACTAGATTGGTGATCCCTGAACATAATAGTGGAAACTATTTTAAAAAATTCTAGTTAATACCGAAAAACAGGTATTTAAGCTTGTGTTTACCGGAATTACAAAATTGTACAAATAGCTCAAAATACCGGTATTCAGTATCCCGGTATACCTGTCTTGCAATCCCTAATCTCTACCTGTGTGAAATTAAATAAAACTAAACTCTTTCTATTTTTATAACATTTTATGGGTCAAAGTGCATAATTAAAAGCACGCCGACATCGCAGATGACGAAGCTCAACTTGGAACTTCAGATGACGGAGAGTTACAAAAGTTCGCTGTTACGTCTTAAAAAATAAGCTCATTGAAAACTGGATGAAAATATTCGAAAAGTTGAATAGATTTAACTTTTTTCATGGTTTATGCAATTTTACAATCTGTTATCATTATGAAACTTGTTGCAACTCTGAGTGAACATTAATATTCAATGATTAGAATTAAATTTTTTTCCGAAGTGGTTCGGATGATACGGAAATAATTTTTTATTGCTGAAAAGTACAAAAATGAAATATTTGGTTTGTATTAACTTTTTATTCAGATATCAGCTATATCAACCAAAAAATGTCTCAACCAACACATATTTATAAAAAAAAGTCAATAAGATCGTCCTCTAACGAATTATAAATATAAAAAATGGAGAAAGTTATCATAAAATGTATTGAAAATTGATAAAAGAAAGTCGTGGGGAAGTATAATTTATTATCTAATTATGCGACATTCGAGTGTAATTAAGATTTACCCTTTCCCTACTGAAATTAAATTATCATTCTTGCTCAACTCTTTCATTTTATTTCGAAATTTTAATGGTTTAACTTTTCAACTTTAGAAGGTTTTGGGATGTCAACAACGATTATCCAAGGTCATAGAGAAAGGAATAATTATATTAATTTTTCTCTCGTCTTCATGAACTCAATCGCCGCTCTTTTTTCGTTTCTTTTTCCATACCATGTCATTTTCGTTGATAAATCCATCATGGGAAAAACTTTTCACTACGAAATTGCCTCTTCTTAACGTTCGTGAACCAACCCGAAACAAAGGTTTTTACTCGCATAAAAAATGCATTTCGGACATGACTGGAGGAACCACTTTCTTTTTTTTTTTGTTGTTGATTTTTCATTTATTTTTCATTGAACTAGAGATTTTACATTTTTGTCGATTCAGCTTTTATTTTAACGCCCCATTACAAATAGAGGACGAATGGGATCTTTTTCAACTACAATAGCGTCACCAAGTAGTCATCTTAAGGAACTGCTGCACATATGTGTTGACGCTCACAAATTCCTCACTTTTTAATGATGTGGAAGTTTGCATAATAGTAGGGGCCTATTGCAGAGTCACACTCTCACTTGGCAGAAGTTTACTATAAAGAGGACCGCGTTTTTAAAAACTCTCGTGTTGCATCGATGTGCGACGTAAATAAAGCTCTGCTCAAAATCGACTTAAATAATAATAACAATAAAGTCACCGTCGTTCCACACCTTGTTAAAATTGGAAGTAATCGTCTCTCCCTTTGATAAGTAGAAGACGGCTTCATTTATGTTTTTTGTTTTTCACTTTTACCCAAAACCTTCATCACAAAATACGACAGAACTGTAACTTGTTGAATCTTGAAGGGACACACTGTGTGGTATAGAAAAGTGGTCGCCCACCCCTTTAGAACTTTATAATGCCCTAAATATATAATTTTATACTTGGCGTACCACTCTATGGTGGACAACTATAACTTATAATGTCTCTGTTTAGATTTCCATACCACCGAAAAGGAACTTCACGGAAAAGTAAGAAATCTCGCTTTCAAATGCCGCTAGATACATCTGCAAAAGTAGATAAAGAGTTGTTGCACTTAGCCATTACTTTCACTGAAAATCCTTCTAAGATTTCAAGAAACATTTGATCCACATATTCTATAAACTCGTCATCTTTGAAACTGAATCTTCATAAAAATATGTACATTTGCCTCCGAAAGTCTTCGGAATCTCGCTTTAGAAAATCAACATACTTCACAGGGATTCTTCAAAATTTCTTTATTCAAACAACAGTAACAAAATCTATCTTAACATGAAAAAACAAGAATGACTACCAAGTAATCACAAACCACCCCCGCCAAAAGTCTGTGTACACTCTCTCTCAAGAAGGAGAGCTTTTACATAAACCTTTTATTGTGTGGTAGTTGTACGGTGTTTTTAAGTAGCTATAAGCTTCTATGACGATTTATTTAGGATTTGATATTTGAATGCTTGTGTAATATGATTCTATATCAGATAACAGAAAAAATATCGATATATTACTGAATGAAAGATCATTACAGATTTTTAGATAAGAGGGAAATCTTTTGAAGCAATTGCTGAAATTGTTAGTAGGTGACATTCATTGGTTCAAACATTTTTCATAATTTACAAATAAACTGAAATTTTAACATCAAAGTCAAGATCTGGCCAGCCGTCTGCAGTGTCCCCTCGAGAATCATTCTTCATAATACGCTCTGTAAAAACAGATCCAAGGCTACAAGCTTCACAGATTGCTAAAATTGTTGCTGAGATATTCCAAAAATATCTGAATTTAACCATTATTCGAAGGGAACTGAAAAAGGAGGATTATTATGTCTAGAGTTGCACTGAAGAAGTGATTCGTCTCTCGAGTGAACAGATCTAAGATAATGACATTTGCCGAAGAACACCTGAGAGTAGGACACATAATTATTGGAAAAATTTAATACATTCAGTTGAAAGTAATTTTTGTATTTTTTGCATCAATGGAAAAACATATGTCCGCAAAAAAAAATCCTGTGCAGATCATAAAGAGAATTTTTTCCCGACTATAAAGCATGGAGGAGGATGCATAATGGTTTGGTGGGGCATAGGAAAGGCTTTGGGTTGGTAATCTGGAATTTATTAAATCAACAATGTACAAAATTGATTACTTGAACATATTGAAGTAAACTATCAGGGTAAGGGTCGAGAAACAGATGAGGAATGATTTTTACTTTCAGTAGGAGAACACGATATCAAGCAAATGACTTACACTTTGAAGTCATAGCTGATCTACCGTGTTTCAAACCAATTCCGTAACCCATCCCAATCCCCAGATTTAATAACAATACAGCATTTGCGGGATTTAATCGAATGAATAATCAGGGAGCACGTATAACATCGAAAGAAATGCTCAAATCCATCACAGTAAAAGAATGAAAGAAAATAACGACAGATGACAGAACAAAAAACTGGTTGAGTCCCTGCCAGATATGTTGAGAAAGGTTGTAAAAAGAACAGGGGAGTAGCTTAAAGAGTTTTAACTTTTAGTTATAATCCATTATCGTAAAGTTTTTTCCCCCGGTGTATGCAAACTTTTGACGCACATGTTCTCAAGTTATAAATATTTGTATTACTTCATGTGATGATCAGGTGATTGTTGTTTATACTATTTGGTTTTGAGGGTTTAGAGGAATCAATAAAAAATAGAATTGATTCAGAAAGACTTCATTTAATTAGCGATCTTTGCAAGAATATGGAAGAGGTTCGCCTGTGCTCAGACTTTCAGAAGTAAGTGTGTCCCATCAAAAACCTGATGTTTGCGGACCATCAGTGGTTTTTCACAAACCACTTCTATTTAAGGCGGCCCTGTCAAGACGTTTTCGCGGTAGCTGAGTGCCCGGCGTTCTTTCAACTTGTTATGAATTTGAGTCACCCACCGTACATTAAATATGCGAAGGCTCACAAGTTCCTAACGTTGGTCCGGGGTGGCTGCTCAAGTATCGTCTTATTCACTTGACGGCGGTACAAAATGACGGAATTATTTTTCAACCCGTGTATATTCGAATTGGGAGCTTGTGATTTTAATAAAACAATAAATTAATAAAAAGATTTTGTTTAAATATTTTTCTAAAAAAATCTTGTATCAGTTACAATGAGCTGTGATTAAAAATGTATATCATTATTATTATATACAAATTTTCATCGGGAATGTGAAATTCTTTTGATCATAGAACGGAAAAAAAGAACAGGACAAAAAAAAAATAGAACGGTCATGAAAAATAATTAAATATTCATAGACTTTAAAATTATCCAAATCTTTCCTCGGATCTCGTTACGTCACAAAGGGGTCTTAACCAACAAGATTCAAAAAATTTAAAGTTAAAATTTCAATAATTAGAAATAAATTTGTTAAAAGTGTATCGTTTTCTGTCATACTGGAAATAAAGTATTTAAGAATTTTTTCAAAGTCTCATGTATAATATTTGTTTCTTAATTATTTCACGATTGAAGGCTTTGATTGTTTTGTCTTCAGAAGAAAGAATAATGTTAAGCGAAAAAGAAAAGTAGGAGTTCGTTTCACATGTTTGTATACCGTGCGGCTGTTGTGTAGTGATATTTGGAATTTTCTAGTACTTTTTAACAATTCCAGAGATTTAAAGAATCCTATATAATATTCACACAAGTTTGCTATCCTCCTTCTTTTGATTGAGATTTACAAGAATCTTGCATTAAAATAAAATAAAAAGAAGTTCGAATATTATGCGAAAAATTATATTTCGAAACGACGACGGATTAACATCTCAGCCACCAGAACGTCTGAATGAACAGCGATTATCTCGAGAAAGGGGGTCCATTGTATATTCTCTCCTGTGTGAAAACATCGTTTGGCTGCGCAATGTCATTCCTTGAACGCTTTCCTTCATCGAAAGAGGCGAGGTCAAGCCTTTCCACTGCGACCGACCCAACCCAAAAGATCCCCTAACAAAAGATCGTTTGCTCTTTTCTAGGACACGTTTTTAGAGAGGCGAAAACAATGGAGGGGTGAGGCAGGACCACCCCCGCATTGAAGGGGGGGGGGGAAGAAACTTGATTGGATTTCCCATTATGATTAGATCCTTCTGTGGGTACGGTTACGGCACGTTTAAGAAAAGATGATTAGAATGTTTTTTTCTAAAAGGCTTTCGAATGTCTCCAGGCGATTTGAATGCTAAGTAAGGAAGTATTAAAAGCATATTTTTGATTAAGATAATTTTCCCCTTAACTTCCTTTTCGTTTGATTAGATCCTGTGGGAGATGCGTACAACTTTTTCATTTATATTTTAAATTACATGCCATATTGCTGCTATTAACTTTTTGTTTAGACATGACTGCATAAAAATCCATACGCTTCGTATAATCTCCAATCTCTGTATGGCAAAGCGATATTATATGGAAAAATTTCTTGTGGTTTGAAAGCGTATTTAAAATTTCAGAGATATGTTTTAATTGGTGTCCACATCATGGGATTGCTTGGCAAGACGTGCGCTTTACTCTGCCAATTAGATAAGCGGCGAGTGAGTGAGTGAGAGAATATTAACGTCGCACTGATTAGCAACACGAGGGCTTTTGGCGATGGTCCGCGTAATTTTGAACCATGGTCAAGTGACGCGAACGACACCTGAGCTGGGATTGCTTGGCAAGACGTGCGCTTTACTCTGCCAATTAGATAAGCGGCGAGTGAGTGAGTGAGAGAATATTAACGTCGCACTGATTAGCAACACGAGGGCTTTTGGCGATGGTCCGCGTAATTTTGAACCATGGTCAAGTGACGCGAACGACACCTGAGCTGGCACCCCCCCCCTCTCCTAACTACCACACCACACAAACGGGAGGATGTTTGAGCTCTCGACAGATTTAACGTGCATCGCTTCCCTACACGGCGGGTCTTTAGTGGTACTAGGATCGAACTCATGACATGCTAGCCATGATCCGATGCCTAGACCACTCGGCCACCGCGGCCTAGATAAGCGGTGAGAGAGGACGGGAAGTGTTAGAAAAGGGAGTTCATCGATTTACTGAGGTTTACATTCTGCTAACGGATTGAGCAGTTTACATTGGGTGAACGACTCAAAAGTGAAAATGCTTAACATTTGAAAAATTACATAAAATTTAAGGGCGTAACTTTTAATTAAATTTAAATAATAATTCTCAAACTTCACTATCAATAGATGTGAAGTCAATTCCAGAGTATTCCAATCCAAATATATATTATATTCGTACATTATCGCTGTTCTACACGACGAATTTCAACACAAACCGAACTCATCACCCACCGGACCATCCTATCCTGCATTATTGTAAATTACTCAAAATAAATTAAGGCCACGTGACCAGAAAAATATTCCGTTAATGACTTGTGTGGTGTGAAGAGATTCTCTCTCAAATGAATTTCGACGTCTATCCACAAAGTCTGATGGAGTGATTGAAACAGCACGAGGGCAACTGGAAACGAACTAGGTTATTTTGAACCATTGCCAAGTGACCCCTGAGCTAACATCTCCATCACCAAACTTCTATACCAAGCCAACGTGTGGATTTGAAGCCTCGACAGATTTGCTGTCTGACGTGCTTCAACCCCACTCTACAGCGGGTCAAATAACTAAACAGATATGGGGTCTCCTTTTAACGTAAGTTAAAAGTACCAAGTGGAGGTCCATGTGAGCTAAAAGGCATAGTTTCCCTTTTCTACAGCTGATTATCATTTTTATCGATTTTGTACTGTAGTGAGGGAGCGAATATTAATGTCACCCTATTCAGCTACACTAGGGCTTTTGGAGACGTAAATTTGATCCATGGTCAAGTGATGAAGACGACACCTTGAGTTGACACCCCCTCTCCTAACTTACACATCACACTAAAGGGACGTTTGAGCATTATCCTTCACTGAACGGCGGGTCTTACGTAACATTTTCCTTTCGTTTGTTCGTTTTCGGTACAATTTATCTATTATTTTACTTTCCTCGGCATTGATCTTTTTTTTTATATCATTATTATCATTTTACACTTTGCGACTTTTTTTATAATCTGAGACAAAAAATTAGTTTTATCAATTAGTTTATTTATAATTATTTTTTAATATCAATCTGTTAATGACGGACATCATTGAAGTGAATGAGTGACAGTTAAATTAACATCGTACTATAAAGTAACACGAGGGCTATTGGCGACCGACCTCTGCATTTTTAGCTTTGCGCAAGTGACGAGGACAACACCTAATCTGGCACTCCCTCTCCAGACTACTGCACCACTCCAATGAGAGAACTTTGAACATCGTCAGATTTCATGCGCATCGGCCTCTTCTACATGGTGGGGCTTCAGTGGCACCACGAAACACTGATCACGAGTTCGTGACCACAACCAATAGACTACCGCGGCGGCCCCACCAGTGAAGTGGGATTTCGATTTCTTTCAAGGAAAACCGTTAAGAAAATTATCAAATGATTTTCAACATAATTTTCAAATTAAATATGATTCTGTTGTTAAATATATCTATATATATAAAGGAGAAAAGCGACTCACTGACTGACTGACTGACTGACTAATCACGAAATCTCTGGAACTATTCAACCTACAGACTTGAAATTTGGTAGACATGTTCCTTTGATAGAGTAGACATCAGCTAAGAAAGGATTTTCCGAAATTCGAAACGCAAGGGGCGTTACGGGGGGTTAAGGGCTTTAATAATAATTGTTTCCATGTTTAAACTACTTGATGTACAATCTTGAAATTGGGTAAGCGGATTCCTTTCAGAGAGTAGAGATCCGCTACAAAATAGGTTTGCTGAAAATCGACCCCCAAGTGGCGTTGCAGGGGCTTAGGGGGCGTTATAGATAATTATTTCTATTTTTAAACTATTTGACGCACTGTCTTTAAATTTGATATATAGATTCCTTTCGTAGAAAAATGATCAGTTACAAAACGGGTTTTGTGAAAACATATTTCTAAGTGGCGTTGAGGGGGATTAAGGGGCGTAAGAGATAAATATATCCGTTTGTAAACTACTTTACCTACCTGCTTGAAAATTGGTAGGTAAGTTTCTTTCCTGGAGTAAATATCCGCTACAAAATGGGTTTTGGGAAAATTGACCCCCAAGGGGTGTTGCGGGGCGGGGGGGTTTAAGGGGCGTTATAAATTCCGATTTTTAAGTTATTAGACGTACAGTCTTGAAACTTAGTAAGCAGATTCCTCTCAAAGGGTAGAGATACGCTACAAAATGGGTTTCGTGAAAATTGCCCCCAAGTGGCGTTGAGGGGACTTAAGGGGCGTTATAGATAATTATTTCCATTTTTAAACTATTAGACGCACAGTCTTTATATTTGATAAAGATATTTCTTTCATAGAGTAGAGATCAGCTATAAGAAAGTTTTGTGAAAACAGACCTCTAAGTAGCGTTGCAGGGGAATAAGTGGCGTAAGAGATAAATATTTTCGTTTTTAAACTATTTGAACTACCCGCTTGAAAATTGGTAGGAATGTTTCTTTCATGGAGTAAATATCCGCTACAAAACGGGTTTGGAGAAAATTGGCCCCCAAGGGGTGTTGCGGGGGGTTAAGGGCAGATATAAATAATTATTTCTTTTTTTAAACTATTAGACTCACAGTTTTGAAATTTGGTTAGCAGATTCCTCTCATAGGATAGAAATACACTGCAAAATGTGTTTCGTGAAAATCGACCCCTAGGTGGTGTTGCGGGGGTTCAAGGGGCGTTATTAATAATTTTTTTGCATTTTTAATTAATTGGACGCACAGTCTTCAAATTTTGCTAAGCAGATTCCTTTCATAGAGTGCAATTCCCCTACAAAATGGGTTTTGTGAAAACAGACCCAGAAGTGGCGTTGCGGGGGCTCAAGTGGCGTTATAGACAATTATCCCCATTTTTAAACTGTTAGACGTACAGTCTTGAAATTTGATAAGCAGATTCCTTTCGTAAAGTAGAGAACCGCTACAAAATGTGTTTCGTGAATATCAACTACTAAGTTTAATTTCGGGAAATTAAGAGGCGTAATCGATAAATATTTCCATTTTTAAACTACTTGATGATCCTGCTTGAAAATTGGTAGGCATGTTCTTTTCATGAAATAGAGTTCCTCTAACAAAGAGTAAAATGAAAATTGACCCCTAAAGATGTTTGCGAGGGGTCAAGAGGAGTTACAGAAAAAAATTCCTGTTTTAAATTGTTAGACCCATATACTTGAAATTTGTTAAGCATGTTTCTTTTGTTAAATAGGGATCCACTAATAATAAATTTTAAGCAAATCAAGTTCTGGGGGGTTGCAGGGGGTTACTGGGACGTATTGACAAAAAAAAATTACTTTTTCGAGCTACATGGACTATAATAATGAAATTTGGTTTGCATTTTTCTTTTGTTGAATTGAAATCCGCTAAGAGCGGTAATTTTGGAAAACGGCTCTCAACGGGATTACGGGGATATTTATAGTAAAACTTTTGCTTTTTTCTGGTAGATTTAGACTTGAAATTTGGCTTGCATGTTCAATTTACGGAGTAGAGATCCACCGAAAATTGGTTTTGCGGGAATCCACTTGGTTTTTGAGTTACGAAAGAGCAAACATCATTCTATGCTTCAATTTTAGAGATTTTTAGAAAATACAAATTAGATGAGTTCTGCCCTTTTTTTTTAGCAACAGGTGACAGTTACAGGTATAAGTATATTTTTCAATTCAATCGAATTCTTAATGCTAGGACTTAGATATCAATAGTTTATACATATATATAAGCAGTAAAAACTTATAAAACATCATGAAATACCCAGCGAAGCGGGCGGGTAATAGCTAGTATATATATATATATATATAAAGAGAGAGAGAGAGAAAGAGAAATTTTTTATTTATTTTTTCCAAGAGAATTTTAATTTAAAGAGAGGACATTCGAATAGTTGAATTCATATACAGTTAAATTCGTTCAACGCAAAAACGCTTAAGACGAAATACTGGTTAACACGAAATAATGCAAAGGTCTTGTCAAACTTTTAGGCATTTCCATGCCTTTTTTTGCTTAACACGAAACGAAAATCACTTAACACTGTAACGGGTGCTTACGCGTTTCACTAATCTTCTCTCAAAGTCTTTTAAATTGTATTTATTTTAACTAATCCCCGCTGAGAGCTGAAAGTGTGACTTATGCAAATAAGATAGTTTCGGGTTTAGCGAGTTCGAAAGAGATATAAAAGGGAGAAATGAAATGAAGAGATGAGGATGACTACGTGTTTTGATAGAGGAGTTAACTACGTGATTGATTAAGAAGGTGATTCTAGGAGATTAGTTTAACTAAGTGAAGTTTGCTTAGCTGAAGGAAGATTATTGAAAAAGATTCATTAATTCGGTTCGGACGTAACTGAAGATATCAAGGATTGAAACCGCTCGATAGATTCTTCAAGTAATCAAGAATCCTGACTTAAAGAGATATCAGGTCTGTGATTTTTATAGATTAGATTTAAATGCGTAGTTTGATTGTATGCGTTATTCCCCGTGGTATCAGTTAGTGTTCCGTCGTTCATAATTGAATTCTGATCTCACTCCACTATAATTTGTTGTTCTTAAAGTTTGATTAATATTTTTGTATTTCTATCATAAGCATTAATAAATAATAGTGATTTACTATTTACGTAGTTATTAATTATGAATCCAACATACCCAAATTTAGATAATGTGCAAAGGGGAGATAATAATCATAGGGGTAGTGAGAGACTACGACACTGGCGCCCAAACGAAATACCGGAATTAAGAGCAGGTGCAGGATTTAGAGTTTTGCCGGAGTTATTTTTTTCGGGTAAAGAAAATGTGTCTGAGTTTATCTCGAATATTGACGACAATATAGCCTACTATGAAATACCGGCGAATCTGTCATGTGCATATTTAAAAGGTCATTTAATTGGGAGAGCGTTAGACTGGTTTGAGGTAATTGGGTTCGAGTGTGTAAATGAAGAAGCGACTGCATTTGCAACACTTAAAAAGAAATTATCAGATAGTTTTCCGGTAATACGGAATAAATCAGAGCTAGAAGCTCAGTTTTTTTTCATCAAAACAACGGAGAGGTCAAGCCCCGTCAGACTTTATTTTTCAGCTGTTAAAAATTCATAAAACTTTGAATTTGAATTATGATGAGTTAAAATTGATTGATCACATAGTAATGCGACTAGAACCCCAAATAATGGATTATTTAGAAGTTCGAAACCCCACAACGAAAGCTCAATTGATAGAGTTGGTAGACCGGTATGAGGAACGTCATAGCTGCAGGGAAAACCAGGGTTCGAGTAATAATTTTGCTAGACGAAGTTGGGATGTAAGTAGGAATCCTGAGGAAAGAAGGAATAATAGAAATTGGAGAGATACTGGGGTCGGAAATAGTCAAAATGATCAAAGAGGACTAGGCAGGGGTGCGAATAATTTTTCTCGTCGTAATTATCAAAATCAAGGATTCGAGGGTGGAAATCGCTACAATCAGCCAAATCAGAGAACAGACCGGTATCAGAACCGTAGGATGGTGGTTAGGAAGGGTCCTAATGATGATTCAGCAAAGCAGAATTGGAGGCGTGTTGATTGCAACAGCGGAAAGCAGAGAAATGCCAATTTAAATTTTCTAAGAGATCGTGTTGAAAGAGATCCTCCTATTAGAATTAAAATTAATTCATTGCGATTATCACCAGTTGATCTTCCGTATGTACCGATTCTATTGCATGATACTTTTTTAAAAGCGCTCTGGGATACAGGTGCGGAAAAGTCATTTATTTCAGAAAAAACATACCGATCATATTTTTCTTTTTGTCCTATTAAAAAATCGTTAGCTGAAGTAGTTACAGCTCAAGGGTCACAATGCAGAAATTTAGGCACAGTTGAGCTAAGAATTAAAATAAGAGAATTTTCGAAGTTATGGAAATTTCATGTGATTGCTGAGATGCAATATCCATGCATCCTAGGTATTGATTTTATGTCACATGCAAAGATTAGTTTGGATTTCCTGTCAAAATCGTTAATCATTCCGGATTTGCAAATTAAGAAATTGGCAATTTCGGACGAACCGGTACGGATAGATTTATTAAGGACTAAGTTAAAGGCAGGGCAAAAACAAAAGTTGGCAAATTTTAATGTAGAATGGGAACATCGCCCAGGTACGCAAAATTTAGTGGCTGATATGTTGTCTAGAAACCCGTTAGAAAGTAATGAAGAACCAAAGGTGTCTTGTGCGGTGATTAGATCGTTAGTATTATCGTCTAGAGAACAGTTGAGAGAGGAACAGAGAAATGACCCGGAGCTAGGTCACATCTTGAAGTTTCTAGAAAATCCGGACGATAGTTCCATTAATGAATCAATCTGCAGAAATTGGTCCAATGACTTTAAAATCGTTGACGGTTTGCTATATTATGCAAAATATACAACCACACTAGGTGAATTAAGGGTATTTATACCTAAAACATTACGTAAAGATGTTATGCGAGAATTTCATGACTCGCCGATGGCAGGTCATTTAGGCAAAAAGAAAACCTACTTAAAATTAAAAGACGCGTGTTATTTCCCGTACATGAGGAAATACATTTATAAATATGTAGCAACCTGCGACCAATGCCAAAAAGTCAATTATAAAAACGGATTACCAGCTGGTCAGTTAATTCCGATAATAACGAATTTTCCGAATGAAATCGTGTCTTTAGATTTGTTAGGCCCATACCCTGCAACTAGTCCAGAACGCTATAGATTTATTTTAGTAATTACAGATAATTTTTCTAAATGGTTTGAAATAGTTCCCTTAAGGAAAGCTTCGGCTAAAGCAATCGCCAATGCATTTTTTGAGAATTATATTGCGCGTTATGGAGCTCCTGTAAAATTAATTACAGATAACAGCCCCCAAATGATATCCGAAGTTTTTGAGCAAGTATGTCGCAGATTGCACATAAAACACGTTAAAACTGTGGTATATCGTCCACAAGCTAATCAAACAGAAAGAGTTAATCGCACTCTTTTAAAAATGATTTCGAGTTTTGTCGCGGATAATCACACTAACTGGGATCAATTTCTGCAAGAGTTCGGTTGTGCGATTAGGACAGCAGTACATGAGACAACGGGTAAAACACCGGCGGAATTATTTTTAGGTCAAAATTTAATCACCCCTTTTCAGAATTTAGTTATGGTAACTGATGGATCAGATTTAGTTTGTGGGAACATAGAAAGGTTGTTTGAGGAGGCTAGAGTTCTCATACAAAGCGCCAGCAAGAGAAGTGGGCGAAATATTATAATAAAAAGAGGCGTGAAAATAATGTGAAAGTTGATGATCTAGTATTAGTTCAAACTCACCCGTTAAGTTCAAAATGTAAAAAAATAGTAGGTAAATTTATGCCAAAGTTTGAGGGCCCATATAAAGTTCTGAGTGTAAAAAATAATAATAATTTAGTAATATTAAAATTTGGTAAAAGAATAACGGTTAATGTGGACCAGGTGAGAATTTACCATCAAAGAGAAGACAGTGTTGCCGAGTCGGAAAGTGACATTAGTAGTGATCATGGTGCAGTGACATCAGTCAGGTCGGATGATGCGCAGTCGACATTGGTGCAATCGGAGAGTGATGGGGGTTGTCGTAAAGGATCGAAATCAGGAAATGTAAATGGTAGTAGAGATATAGTTGCGAATAGACACGATGGAGTGGAGGTGAGAAAAAAACGTGGACGAACGGAATCTGCTGTTTCTTCGGGGGTGGTGTATGCAATTTCAGGAAAAGGAGACCTTTCTACACTGAAAGAGAGAAAAGAGGAAGGCCAGACTCTTGGAGGGAAAACGTGCAAAAGAAGAAGAGACCAGAGTCCCAGGTAGATCGCGAAAAAAGAAATATTTCCTCGTCAATGCCCTCTCGTCCCTCCAGAAAGCGGTATAGAAAGGTGGAAGAAAATAGTTCTGAAAGAACAGTTCCAGGACCATCCCACAGATTCAAGTACAACAGACCTCATCAGGAAAGGAGCTGTCCATACAATCTTCGGAGCCAACGTCGAGTGGACAACAGCCAAGTTCCAGTTCTCACAAAGGAAAACAACGCCTCAGCAGGAGCATATCAACTTCAACGGACTCGATGGAAGAGGAGACCCAGAAGGTTGGAGCGCAGAGTGGACAACCCTAGGACAAGGTCATCCAGCACAGAGGCCATGGTGGGAGACAAAGCCTATGCAGATTGGATCTAAAGACTAGCCAGGTTGTATAATTCTAATTTGTTTATTTTTCCTCTGACAGACAGTTCGGAGTATTTTCCATATGGGCTAGTCTATTTTTTTTTGTAAAATTAACGTACAAAAGCGTCACTGAGTTGTGTGCATTTTCATATCGGTTGAAAAGACTTTTGTATTTAATTTTTTTCCAAATTGTGGAAAAACATTTGTTGAATTGCAATTGTTTTGCTACACATTAAAGAAGAAACTTTATATGTGAGATTACTTGTATTGTTTGTTGTAATATATTCTATGTAAAAAATGTATATATTTTTGTGTGTAATTATTAAGATGTATAAGTAGCGTCTGGTTTCTGGCGCGGCGTAATTAGGAATACTAACAAAAAACATTAACAGCGCAGCGCGATTGATTGGGAATTTTTGAAAATGAAACCAGATAAAGGTTAATTTGTTATGAAACTATATATATATATAATATAATGTATGCCATATTTTATGTCAATAAGGAAGTTGTATAAAAGTTCTGTGCATTTAATGTCATATTTTAGAAAAAATTGACAAGGTTTCCTTTCAGGGCAGCAGTCCCTGAACATAGTGATGCGATGAAAACTTTGATGTCGTGAGAAGATATTAATGTAAAATTTTATTTATATTAGCACTTAAGTAAAGTGCATGATCAGGGTTTTTTCCTTGAAAGGTTTTCCCCTGATCTTCGCCCGAATGGATGCACTGTAGAGATTTTAAATGTGTACAAGAGCAATAAATTGGAGTGGAGTACCCCTTTTGAGTAGTCATTTCTGTGTGTTAGTTTAATTAAAGTTTCTAACTTAGAGAGTTAAAACTTTCTACAAGTTCAGTATTTTCAGGCATTATAAAGTTCGTGAGTTAACTTTCTACAAGTTCAGAATTTTCAGGCATTATAAAGTTCGTGAGTTAACTTTCTACAAGTTCAGTATTTTTAGGCATTCTAGAGTAGTTAAAATTTTGTGCAGGTTCAGTGTTTTTCAGATGTTAGGTAAATTAAGCGAGTTCTTGCAGGTCGTTTAGACCTTCAATAAGTCACGCTTTTTTTCTCGGAGGGGGGTTGTGACGGGTGCTTACGCATTTCACTAACCTTCTCTCAAAGTCTTTTAAATTGTATTTATTTTAACCAATCCCCGCTGAGAGCTAAAAGTGTGACTCATGCAAATAAGATAGTTTCGGGTTTAGCGAGTTCGAAAGAGATATAAAAGGGAGAAATGAAATGAAGAGATGAGGATGACTACGTGTTTTGATAGAGGAGTTAACTACGTGATTGATTAAGAAGGTGATTCTAGGAGATTAGTTTAACTAAGTGAAGTTTTGTTAGCTGAAGGAAGATTATTGAAAAAGATTCATTAATTCGGTTCGACGTAACTGAAGATATCAAGGATTGAAACGCTCGATAGATTCTTCAAGTAATCAAGAATCTGACTAAAGAGATATCAGGTCTGTGATTTTTATAGATTAGATTTAAATGCGTAGTTTGATTGTATGCGTTATTCCCCGTGGTATCAGTTAGTGTTCCGTCGTTCATAATTGAATTCTGATCTCACTCCACTATAATTTGTTGTTCTTAAAGTTTGATTAATATTTTGTATTTCTATCATAAGGATTAATAAATAATAGTGATTTATTATTTACGTAGTTAATTAATATGATCCAACATACCCAAATTTAGATAATGTGCAAAGGGGAGATAATAATCATAGGGGTAGTGAGAGACTACGACA
>BMAO01002035.1:0-26559 GCA_019973975.1 Trichonephila clavata
ATAAATACGGATTCGCTCGCCGAAACTGAGTTAGTATTGTTTGATTGGCGATTTGTAGTATTGCCTTGACCGTTGAAGAGTCATCCAGCGATTAGTGATTACTTCGGCTGTCGAGTAGACGTGAGAGTACTTGTGGATAATCATTAACATACTTGTATTTTAGGTACTGATAGTTGTGTCTGACCACTGTTGAAGGTGTGAAGATTTTCTGAGATTCATTCTGAAAATTTTGCGATGTATTCTGTATTTCAAGGCTTGTTTTTTGACAATAAATTCTCATCGCTCTCAAAGAACTGGCTTGCTCTTTGCAACTGATTGCATAAAATTTCCGAACCCCGATCTACGTAATAATATGATTGTGAGCAATTTTTTAATACAACTTGGATTTGCAATATTATTTTTTTTAAAAAAAGGATAGGAACCTTTTTGCAACACTTTCACTTTCTTTTTCTCATTCTTATCCTTGAAACACACACGTATCGTTTCTGTTTCACTACTTTTCCAAACTGACAACGATATCTTTCCTATTTCCTGCCTTAAGCCTTCAGCAACCAAATCCAGATATGTACACAGTTACAGATCCGACTCGCGTCGCGTTTATTTGTTGATGTCTGGTTCTGACACGTCGAAAAAAACAGCTGCTTTAGTTTCCGTCCGGTTGTTGGGGAAAAAAGCCGTTCTCCTTCAAAAAACCGAATACCGTTTTCTGAGAATTAAACAATCAGATTTCCTTTTACAGTTATACCGCGTGAGCAGAGTTGGTGATGGCTTTTTATTTTTCATTTTTGCTACTTTTCTTTTCTAAAAATCAATCTCGTCTCAAGGGCCAAGGCCGACAGGTGATATTTTTATACGCTCGCTTTCCATCTGCGGGTAGACTTGACTTGTCTAACGCCTAGAACTATTTTGTTCGGCTTTTGTTTGTTCAAAAATTGCCTTCCTTTTTTTTTTATTGCCCGCTAAGGGCTACTGACCTTCCTGCTTTCAAGGGCGGCGATTATTGGCATTTGCTTTCGAGGGCACCTTCTAAAGGCATGTCCACCACCACCGCACAAAAAAAATTCCATTTCGAATTCTAATTATTCGAATGACGTAACGAGTGAAAGAGATCTTTCTTCTTTTTTTTTTCTGTGTTTAATCTAAATGGAATTATTTACATATACATAAGGTAATAGGTTTGATTATAAGGCAGTATTGTGCAATGTTGTGTGTGTGAAAGAAATACAGAAATGTTAAGTAATGTATCATTTGTTTTGACGCCGATCGTACTAGCGTAAAAAGAGTGATATCTTAAGATTTTTATAAGTAATGAAGGCTAAAAAAGAGGGGAAAACCTCATTTAAAAGTAAAAAGAAACTGCGGAATAAAAAAAAAGGAAGTATATACTAATGTTGAAAAAAATTCGTTCTACTGAATATAACTTCTGGCATAATAATTACAATATAGTTATGATTTCGTTTCAGAGTTATGGTGCATCCTTTTTTTTTTCAGTCGAACATTTATTATTTCAATGCATTCCCAAAGCCCTAAATATTCTTCTATACTTCTTAATTATCTTGGGTTTCCCCCCTTTTTTTATGATATAGGAAAAAATAACAAACAAAGAGGCACTTTTTCATTTCGCCAGCGCAAGAGATAAAGTCGCCAAAAATGAAACAACAGATGCCAAATGGAATATCCCCGCTGGTAAGGTTTTACCACCACATTGTCAAAACAAGATGTGGTGTTTTCTTATCAGTGTATCTTATCTTTTTCATAATACAGTAGAACGTCGTTTATTCGAATGAATTGGGACCGGACACCGTTCGGATACGAAATTGTTCGGATAACCGAAAACCGCATGCGATCCATGCAGTGTATAAAACCGGACACTATACTTGACTATTGAAAATTATCACATGCAGGAAACGTGCTTGAAGAATAAGCAAAATAGGAGCAAAATGTCGCAATTTTACCTTTATAATCACTTATTTTCCGCTGTAGCATTGTACACCTTCGTTTTTTCGCTGCAAGGTCTCTGATTTTTTTGAGCTGCAGTAGTTGAGTAGAACAGTACTCTGATTGTTGTTCGTACCACTCCATAGCTGTCTCTAAAGCAGAAACGCGTCACTATTTGATGGACACTTGCTACTTTCGTTGTTGTTGTCCTCGTCTTCATCCGTTTCATCGTCGACTGGGTCATATTCTTCTTGCACGGAAGTCACAATCTCGTCATCATTTAGCATTTGATATCCACAGTCTTCTGCATCGCATGCCATCCAGGTTTCCACATTTTCTTCATCGCATTCTTGAAATCCTGGAATCGATTGGACAAAGTCGGTAATCTCCTCCCTGTGGTCGTCATTGGAGTCTTTTTTGCCTTCTAAGTCTGACCACAGATGTTTACCGAATCACACAACAGAAATTCTCCAAATATCCCTCTCCTTGGGTTTTCCCGTCACTTTTGGTCTCACGCGAAACAACTGTTGAGCATTGCACTGTTCGAAAACGTATTCATATACAATGCATGCAGTTGACACAAAAAAAACTGGTCCGGATATTTGACACTTCGGATAATAAACTTTCGGATAAACGACGTTCTACTGTCAACGAAAATGGATGAAAAACCAATGAGAACTAATATTTATTGATATTTTTTATGTTATATTGTGTGTTGACGCCAATAACACCAACTTGGCAAGCTGTGTGCCGGCAAAACAAAAAAGTACAAAAACAAAAACTTAAATAGCAAGAAATGCGAAGGTAGACCATTAAAGACATTTTAATAGTAATTTTGAAAGAAATTTCATAATCGTTATTAGGTTTGGTATATTATTAGAGTAATTGGGGTTTCTATCAACAATTTCTGCTAAAAATAAGTATCTCGGATTCGAAGATGAAGTAATGATGGTAATTTTTTATTCATTTGCTAAATGAAAGCTTCACTTAAGATATTATTATTCAGATATAAATATATGGCGTTGAGGATTCAAAAATATGGTAAATAAAAATAAAATTGATATATTAAGTTAAATATAATAGTTATGTATGATTCAGATATAACGAGAGAGCTATTTTAGGAGCTAAAAATAAAATTCGCTTAACCCCTTAAGAGGTCAATTTTTTTGCCCAAAATGTTCGAAAAAAACACACGGTTTCTTATTGCTTGTAACTAAACAAATGCTTAACAAAATGCGAAAATGGAAAAGTTTTATTTAATTTTCCAATTTTAAAGTTTTCGCACTATTTCTTATTTTATAATCGTGGAACACAAAAACTCCTAAATGTTTGTTTTTTATTAGTGCACTTCGCATGCTATGAGGACTTTTTCATGTATCTTAAGAGTATTTTTCGCATAAAAAAAATTTCCTGTTCATACCCTTTTTTTTTTCAAACGCTTGAGGATTTTGTGTGGTGTGCAGGAAAAACGTACACACAATTTAAAACATGGTTTATAATACTAAGTCTAACATTGGAATAAGGACAGAAATAATATCGACTTTTTTGGATTATTTTTCCATTTTCACTTCTTCTCAAGTAACAAAGTGCACATTACCTTGGTTGTGTTCTTTATCGAATCTTTTCAAGAATCTAAATTTCTGACCCTTCAATGAATAATTCCCGCCTTCACCACAAGGAAGTATTTCAGTACCATGCACAAACTGCATCTATTAAAAACTCGAGCTTTCTTAATCCAACAATAAGAATTAAAAATATATGCAAATCAAAAAACAGAAAGAAGAAAATATCAGTATTCGTACAATATACGGGCTAACCGTATGACCGTAAGCTTTCGGTCACCTGTACAAAGTACAAGCAAATCAATTAAGAGGTTAACGAACAGTAGATTTTCTAAGACGGAATGGATTATTCACTGAAACCATTTATTAGAGATACGGAGGTATAATTTTTTTCGCAAATTTTGTTGATAATAATGTTGAATTCGAAATTTGATTCTTTAATTTGATTTCTTATAAACAATTTTTATGATTTTTTTAGAATTGTTGCTTATGATCAAAAATAATTAGTTACCTAATTTGCACAAATTAAAATGAACATCTGTCACAGTTTTGAAATAAAGAAAATAAAAATAACAATATATAATGTATTTGTATTCTATTTTATTTGCCCATATATTATACCAAATTTTTAAAGATTTATTTATAAAAGTTTCTTAATAATTTCTTGTTTAAAAAAGAAATTCAAAAAGAAAAGAAGAAGAAATTCATTCCCGACATTTTAATCACTTTTTATAAATACAAGAAAAAAAGTTATAATTTGGTTATGTTTTTTGTAGTTAATTTATGGAAAGCAATGTGTCTATAGAAAGCTTTATTATCTCTCTACAAAATGTAGAACTTTTTATTGCCTACATCATTTGTTTTCTTAAAAACGTGTCAATTTAACAAAAAAAGAGGAAATTAGTTGAAATTCTCCCATTTATGCCGGGACGCTTGAACAGGATGAGTCGAAATGTTTGATCATAACTCAGAAAATGATTTTAATAAAATTCTAAGGTACATTTCCATTTTACCAGCGCAAATCTCGCCAAGTTGGCGTTATTGGCGACAACACACAAAAACACAAAAAATAAATAAATATTAGTTCTCATCGCTTTTCATCCATTATTATTATTATTATTATTATTTGAAAAAAATGTTACTTTATAACAAACCACGACTTGTTTTGAAAAATGTGGTTGTAAAAGGTTATCAGCAGGAATATTGAATTTGGCGTCGGTTGTGATGTTTTTGGCGACTTTATCGCCTAAGGTAGCGAAACGGAAAAGTACCAATTTTAATTTAAAAAATTTAACACTAAAATAGTGCATAGTTTTTATACTGAAGCAATAAGCAAATTTTATTGATCCATGTTAAAATAGTATCTTATAAATTAAAATCAACCCTAATTTATGTTTAAGTTCTATTTTATTTAAAGTAAACACAAAAACATTTCAAATAAATTAAAACTACAAATAAAATCCATCAACATCATCTAAAATGTACTATCATGTGTACCGACTTCAAGTGCACTTCTTGGAGTAAATTGCATGTTGAGACTTGTTTTCTGTTTGTTCTGTCTTTAAATTCATACGACGATAGAAAAAGTTTAAAGACCTTTTCGACCGAAAAATCACTCTTGGAAAACAAAAGGTAAACGAATTATTCACCTTTTTCTTTCTTGAATAATAATAATAATGCTCTGTCTTGCCTTTGCTCCCGAAAGCCTGACGTCAATGAAAACTCACGAGAAAGAAATGTGACTTGACGGCATCTTTGTAAAATACGAATAATATTAGAAACAAAAATACTGTATGTACACTGATCGCATTTTTTTTTTCTGTGAGAATGGAGTTATAAATGATGTGTTTTTTTTTCTTCTGAAAATTCTTTTGATTCTCTGTGAGAATTTTGTGATGGTTTTCGACATTTCTGTTCTCTTCAATTTTTAAACAATGAAATACGATGGGGAAAAAAATGAAATGGGAAAAAATCATTTGTCTTTGGTCTAATGAAAAAGAAATAGTTTTTTGAAATCGTTTTTTGTTAAAATAAACAATTTATTTTATTTTTATATTTTTTCATAAAATGTGTGACGTTTCCTTTTATATTTACACATTTTTTGAAAGTGACAGACGATTTATTTTCAGCTAGAAGTAGAATTATAAATTAATGTAAAGTATTTAAAACAATTAAGGTAATGTATTAATTTTTAAACAAAATAGAAGCGAAAAAAAAATTTTTTTTAAAGATTAAAATTGTATTTGTTGATGCTCTTTGAAAAATATTATAATGTATTTCCAAAATAGGTAACCGCAAGATATGACCTAGTTTTTTGTTGTTGTTGTTGTTCAGTTAATATAAAAATTATTCATTAATGAAATGGACAACGCATTTTCAAAATTTGAATATTATATTATACAAGGGGTGATCAAATGAAAAGGTACGAAACGACATAAAAATGAAACAGTTAAATATTTGCATATCCCACCAAGGGAGAATGTAGCGAGACATCTCGGGATGTCATTGGAGACTCTGACTGGGATCGGATCATGCGCGGGTGCCCGCATGCGCAGGAGAGAGCAAAGGCTCTTATAAAAAGCGGCGTCCAAATGATGCGAGCACAGAATTACTCGAGCACAGAAAAAGCATTAACTCCGATGTGTACTGTGAGACACTCCGACGCCTACGCAGGTCCATCAAGAACAAAAGACCGGGGCTGCTCACAGAGGGTGTGGTTCTGCTCCATGATAACGCGCGTCCACACGTCTCCAGAGTCACACAAATGGAACTGGACAAGTTCCGATGGGAGACGTTGGACCATCCGTCCTACAGTCCGGACATGTCACCCTGCGATTTCCTTGTGTTTGGTCGACTGAAGAAACACCTGAAAGGAAAGCGCTTCAACTCGGACGACGTACTCAAGGACACTGTGAAGGACTGGGTCTCGTCACAGCCACAGGAATTCTGGGAACAAGGAAACCTGCGGCTTGTTCATCAGTGGGATCGTTGTGCTCAGGCCTATGGTGTATATTTTGAATAAAGTCTATATTTGTACCCATCGTGTCGTTTCGTACCTTTTCATTTGATCACCCCTTGTATATATATATAATGCATTCATATCAATGGTTACAAATCAGTTACAAAGTTTAACGAATCATTTTGCATAGATTCAAAATTTCACATTAATTCTCGTTGTACGGTTTATAAATTTAATACTCGAAATAGATGAACATAAAAATTATGTACACTACCTTTAAATTATATTTAATGGTCGAAGAATATAGTAAGAAATATATGTGATGTAATAATCTTGTTCAAGACAAGAGTGTGCTTTACCTGATACTGTTAAAAAAGTTATTAATAATTTTATACTTATGTAAAAGGTAACAGATGCCACTTAGATCGTTTATTTCTTGTAACTTATTTGTAACAGTCGCAATTTTATTGAGAAAAATTCAATTATTTTTTCTTCTGTGTTGGAAAATTTAACTATTTCAATGTAATAAATCAAAATATGTACATAACTGTGAAGAAGACACAAAAATTCCTCGATTGCAAATTATATTTTTAAATAAAAATATATATTAAGATGTAAGTTTTACTTCTATTCATATTACTGTATAATGTTTTTTGGAATAATTTACATGATTTTTTAAAAAAAATAAATGCATATTTAATCCAAAACAAATAAAAGTAACTATCTAATGGTTAAAGTTAAGATTGAAAATTAAAGCTATTCCATAAAGTATACAATACTTTTACATTAGTATTTTTAAAAGAAAAATACAAAAGAAAGAAGAAAAATAAAATTTATTTAGAAAAGAAAAGTAATAATATATGACTGTGTTTCTAATAATTAATTAATAATTTCGGGATTCATTTACCGAAATATTTTGATTATTCTGCAAATTTAATTGTAGTTCGTAAATTTATTGCCACTTTTTTTTAGATTCATTTCGTGTAAAATTATTTTTTAACACTTAAACTTTCTTCGTTCTTCAATTTCTGGGGGTTTTTTTATATCGTCTGTAATGATAAAATTATTTTATTTTAAAATTCCATTTAACTTGTTTTTTAAATAAAATAAAATGTTCTTAAATAATTTTCTATAAAAATTAATTTCTTCAAATTAATGGAAAATTCAAATTATCCAAACTTTATTGCATTTAATTCTAAAGAATCGAAAGATAAAAACAAACACACACAAAAAACTCTTTTCTAAAAATTTCTTCTCAAGAAACAATAAGTAAATATTTTAACGTGTAAGAAATTTTCTGAATTTTTGAAAAAAAAATTTAATTTTAAATTTGAGATTGTGCTGCTCTTCCGTTTCTAGAGGGGAAATCTCGCCGAGTTGGCGTTATTGGCTACAACACACAATATACGCATAAAAAATAATTAATTTTCATTCTCATAGGTGTTTTATTCATTTTTGAAAAATTATGAACTCTGATAAGAAAAGACCATCAGAGAGACTTGTTTTGAAAATGTGGTGGTAAAAAGTTACCAGCGAGAATATTCCATTTGGCATCGGTTGTATCATTTTGGGCGACCTTATCGCCTGCGCTGGCGAAACGGGAAAAAAAATCTGTTTTTAAATTTTTTATAATCTTAAAAAAAGAATTAAAATTTTTTCACTTTACATGATTTTTTATAAATTCTTCGTGAAATGTAGGAAGGGAGAAAGAGAAAGACGATTTTAACTAACCCGATTATCATATATTTAGTTTCATTATTGAAAATAAATTTCCTCAAAGAATTTTATCGAGTATAAGTACAGTGCGTCTTTTATATATTGTAAGAATTTTTTCTGTAAAAGAAGTGCAATAATTCATCGTTATCTCAAGAAATGAAACATCCTTCGGCTTTTCCAAAAGGGAAATAACTTTCTGATAAAAATTCAGAAACTAATCTTTCTTAGTAATGTTTGTTACAGAAATAGCTTGTTCCGCCTTTTAAAACTCTTATTGATGAGCAAACATTTGTTGTAAAGTGTACATGGTCGAAAAGCTGGTTTAAAGATTTTGTTGCATACTTTTTTCCAAAACATTTTTGTTATTTAAATTGAATAAATAATAATGCTTTCGAAAAAAAAAAAAATTTTTTTTTAATAGATTTTTTAATTTTTTCACTTTACAAAAAAAAAAAAAAAAAAAAAAAAAAAAAAAAAAATCATTAATAAAATTTTTTTATTGGAAATCTAACATTACATAAGGAATTTTAAAAAAAAGGAAGAATAAAGAAAGTTCAAAGATAATGCTGATTTTAAATTTGTTGGTGTTGTTTTCAGACATCTACATGATGTTTTACGAAAAAAGAAATAGTTTTATCCTTACTTAAATTTTACGTTTTGATGATGATTATTTAATATTTTAAGAATATAACTCCCCCACACACTCCGTGTACAATGACGTAACTTACACCCCCGCATTGTGGAGGGGGGCTTGGGGCCTAATTGGGGGCTATTTGGGCTTGGGGCCCAAAACCTGAGGTTGCAGGGGAGTCTAATATTCTCCGTTACGCCACTGGCCGTGTGTGCCTTTTCTCGAATATGCAATTAAATAATAGGAATACAGATTTTTTTCATTTTCGTTTATTTAGAAATATTTTGTTATACAAATATGAAATAGTGGTACCCATAGCGAAATAAATAGGCTACTCCTTTTCTTGTATTGAATATATTTTACTTACGTCTATAATTGCAATTTATCTCCTATTGGGAATATTCTTTTTCATAAAAATTGATTTATACACAGCGAGTTCATTTACATTACCAATCTGCTAAATGCTTTCTCCTCTTAATCAGAGCATAGGCAAAAAAACATGTTTTACCGGAATGAGCATACAGCTACTGATGAAGTCAGTTGGATTAAAATCTTCTTTCTACGTGTTGAGACATTTCTTGTAATACCTACAGTTACTTCACTTTTTTAATTTACACACCACACCATTTGAATTTAACATGTAGAAGTCACCATACAATTGGGTTTGCAATCCCGTGTCATATTTTCAATCCCGGGATTAGGATTTGAATATTTATTAAAAATACTTACATATTATTATAGATGAAATTGCATAATAAAACTGAAAATATAATTAAAAATTGGTTTAATATTAATTTTATTGAAACAAGTAAAAAAAATTAATTCATTATAACAAGACAAGTAAAAATAGTACATAATGAAATTTAAAAAAAATACATTTCTTCCTTTCTTGCGTTTCTGTAAATAAGCCTTTAAAAACACAGCTCGTCCAGCGTTTCATCGTTGAAACGGCTTCTTATTTTTGTTACGAATTGTCCTGCCGAAGAAAATGCACGTTCGGATTTTTTACTAGTAGGTGTAATCGTCATTAAATAGGAGTATGTTCTTTTCAGGTAGTCACCACGTCTTCCTCCATTTTCAAAAAAGAGGCTTCCCTTTTTGAGTTTTTGATGACAGTGTCTCAAATCTAATAGTGCATATTTGATAACATTTTTTAGTTCTGCTGTACTTAATGGTTTTTGTATATAAATTGATCACTAGTTATTGAATCAGAATGTGAATCAATTTCAAGTGTTACCTCATTTGAAATAGAAGATCTAGTTGCATGAACTGAAAGGAATGTAATGCGATTTGAAGTATCTCAAGTCTTTCAAGCAAGTCCCCTATTAAAAAATTAATGGTACTTATGATTGAAGAAGGAACTGTGACAAAATCTATTCTGAAGATGTTGCTTATATTATTGTGTAAGTATTGCAGTGAGCCACTTAGGTCTGCGCGATGTTCTCTCATACGAAAAGTGAGAGCTGCATATATTTTTTTACCCATAGTACTTATAACTGCACAAAAAAAATTTAACGTCCATATTTCACAAACAAAATATAAATTTATAAAAAATTAAATTCTTAGAAAATTTTTATCAGAAATTTTTTTTAAAAATATAATTTAGACAAAAATTAAATCCCGGGGCTGCAAACCCTACCATACAATGATTTTTGGCGGAATCATGATTTTGGATTGAGTTTGACCCAATTGTTTGAGTTTTGATTCCAAATCGAACAACCATAAGAAGCAACAAGGAATATTAAATCTTTGGGAAAATAGGACATTTATATATATACTGTAGTTTTAGAATAAACTCTTCAAAAAAGTTCAGAAAAGTTTTTTAAAAAAAGTGGGTAAAGCTATTTTTTGTATACCTTATTTTATTTAAAAAAAATTTTTTTTTAAGTTGCTGGTATTTGATGTATTTATAATATAGTATTTGTGAATTATAAAACTTTCATCTATGAGAGGTAGGTTTTCGAAATACCATAAAATCCGATGTATAACCGCACCGCCGTATAACTCGCACCTATATTTTCAAGCTGCAATTTTTAGTTTTTAGGTATATCCCCCCTTTTTTACGTGCGCAATGCTCTTGTGTTTTGAAGTCATTTATTCGAGGTATTATCCCAAATTTTAGAAAAAAATAGCATTCTTCTACAACTACAGCCCTTTAAGTTCATGAGGAAAGTCATTTCTTTCAAATAAACAATATTTTGATCTGAGTCGTAGTCTAATTTTTTTATGCATGTTACTTTTATAGGCGTATAACGCAACCCCGTAAATTTCCGTCTTACTTTTTGTGTTATAAGTGCGCGTTATACGCCGGATTTTACGGTAGTTTAGAATAATGTTTTTTTATATGCTTCGAGGTATTATTCCAAATTTTTTAAAACAATCGTATACTTTTAGAACTACAACCATTTAAGTTCATAAAGAATTCCATTTTTTTAAAAAATAAATGTATGTTCCAATGTATGTAGAGGTTTAATTTTTTCTAGACTTATATCTTCTTATTTTTAAAGCTCTCGTTTTTATACCCGGCGTATAACGCTCACCCGTAAATTTCTATCTTATTTTTTGTGTTAAAAGCGCGCGTTATACGCCGGATTTTACTATAATTAATGGTTAATTATAACTTACTTTTGACTGTTCAAAGCAGCGAAATTTAGAACAATTTCTTTATTTTTCATTTTTAAAATATATTCTAATTTTAAGAAATTTACTTTTTATTTCCGGGTAGAAACAATTATTTTGAATGCAAAAATCTTATAGTTGCTCAAAACGGTATAAAAATTTAAAATGGGAAAAAGAAAATATACGTGGTGATGTGCAACGAAGAAATGTATTTTTAAAATTTATATTAAGAAAACATTTTCTATTAGAAAGGGAATTTATTTTATTAAAATTGGAATCGTTTTTAGAATAAAATAATTGATATTGATAAAGATAGAGATGGTGATGATGTTATAAAGATAGTGATAGCTTCAATGAAAATTGATGAGTTTATTATTTTTTATTCCTATTAAAATACACTTTAGATATTTATGTTCTTTTAAACAATGCTTAAAGTTTAAATTCAAACCAAATAATCAATATTTTAAAATAATTTTACGACATAATTGTTTTGATACAATGAAGATTTATTTCTGCATCCAAATTCAAAATAAACTTTACAAAAATTTGTTATGTACTATAATTAATAAAGCGAGTAATATTATTTGCTTTCAAAGATTTTTGTGATCCATAACTACAAATTTTAAGGACAAGCGAAACTGAAAATTAAAAATTTTATTCAATTCCGTCTATTTATTACAAAGAAACTGAAAAAGGTCTTAATTATTTTACTGTTTGAAAATCGAATCACAAGCAAAAGAATTGATTTTAGTAAAATATTTAGAAAGGTTTAAATTTTTATTGAATTATATTGAAAAGGAATAGCGTTTATTTAAATAAAGATTAATATATATTTATAGAAGATTTATTCATTTATCATTAATTTGTTACTTTGAGAATCACACCTTTTAATAAAATATTCACAATTTTTAAATAATTTCAAAATACCTCATGTTTTGTTAACAGAGTCTTGGAAAATGTTTTTATTCACATTTACTACTTCATAACGTATTTATTTCTAGAACAAATATTTCGATTATAGGCATCCAGTATTACTCAGTAGTGTTGACTTATGGCAACTGAGTAATTAGACAAACAAATTTGGTTTTTAAAGTTAATAAATATGCATTTTCGATACCGATTACTTAATCTTCCCAAATCCTCAATAGTTACTTCGTGATATGTTTAATTTTATGGAACACTACGTTCTAGTTTAATCGTCAATTGTTTCAAATTTAATTTCGGAAATGGGACCCAATAATATTATTTTTATTACCTCGAATCCAGTCTCGAGTTTACAATTTATGTCATCAAATAGCCAATAAATGCCTTTTCTCTTTTTCGTATTAGTTCTAATTCGCACGAAAAGTGTTTTGTAAGTAGAGTTACGAAAAACAAACGAAGAAAAAAAATTAATGATCCTTACCACAAATAATTAGTGTTCTAATTCCCATCGAACACGTTCAGAGTGTCGAAAAATCTTCTATAACAAGCTATTAGAGCTATAAGTTATTTCGTTAATGGTTTCATGAATGTGGTGATCTGACAAGTACATGACAAATCTAATGGAAATTTAAAAATTAAATTAACTTTCGTAAACCAGAAGTTGACTATTATTTTCCCATGGTAAAAATTTTCCCTTGAGAAAATCTAATTATTATAATGAAGCAAAATTTTAACCGAATTTTGTTAATTCCGCTCGGATGTTGAGATGCAAGAAATTTCATCTATTAGCTGATCTTCGGAATTTGCATTGAATGTTGTAACGTACGAAACCTACTCTCGGACCCGGCTAGAAGTGTGGGAGGAAGTGGAGGAAGACTCGCCGTAATACTTTTTGAACTATTTATTAAGCACACTAATTGTCAACAGACACAATTCAAGTATTCAAACAAGATGAGATGTTCCAATAAAGAGCAGAGACGCGAATTCTGAGAAGACTTCTATGAAATTGATCCTCCTTTTATGGAACTACTCTAATATTTGATTTACAACTTAGCTATGGTGACCATCGTCACTTAAATATGGTACTATTTAATGCCCGAAACGCGCTATCAATGTTTATAAATACCTGATCGGCAGATATCTTTCTTTCCTTATCGTCAGCTTCTCTATATTTCAATCTTCAGGTAACTCCGTCTCTCCTTCTATTCCCCTATACATCTCTTCCTTCTAGCTAGAACATCTTTCTACCCCCACCTGGGTTTCGCCTTGAATATGACCTACCTACCTTCAAAACTCTAGACTTTTATCATTTGGCTATCAGGGCCATGAAAATCACAAGCAAAATATCCATTCAAAATCAACTCATCATCTATTTCCTCATTGTTTATATTTTGTAAGAAAATGGAAATTCCTCTCAGTTCTGGTAAAAACTCAAAATTCGTGGGCATTTTCCCACAGCAAATGATATAGTACATTGCATTATCTCAAACACACAAAAATATAATATTTTAAGGCTTCTTGAATTTTTTATATGAATTAAAATAATTTTTAGCAAATCAAAACCTTTTTATTTTTCTGTCATTCTCTGTGACTTATAAAGGCTTTAAGTAAGTCCTTCACAGTAAAAAAAATAACTATGACAAAAGATGGAAAAACAGTCAACTAAAATATGAATAAACAATTCGAGAAAAGAAGACAGAATCTCTTCAAAGCAGAAACATTCTCAGTTAATCAAGTTGTAGGTTTTAAATCGAAAGTTAGTATTGAGTAATTACACACATAATTTAACTTAGCTTTCTTATTTTTTTTTTTATATTAGCAACAAAAACATATCCATTAGAAATCACAAGTAAGAAGAAAGGCATTTAGATTTTTTTTTTTCCAGCTGCGATGAAAATTATAAGGATTTTTAATAGTTTCCTCCTCATTTATTATAATTAATGTATTTCTAAAAATAGTATTAATTTGATATCAAATTTTTCAAAACTACCTTCTCTTTGCACGAAAATTGCTCGTTAATAATTAAAAATTTTTTTGGTACCTTTTATTTTAAAATGAGTGTCTCTCTCTCTCATTTATATTGATTCTCATATAATATACTTAATATTTTTTTTCCTTCCCCAATACAATAATTCTTTTTTATTTTGACAGTGAGACATTGGATTGTGCTGCCATCTGTCAAAACATGTCTAAACTAAAAGCAGTTTGATTTTCGAACGATTGCTAAGCGATGTAATTTTGGATGTTGTGACAATTTTGAAATTAACATGCATAATAGTGATCACATTGCACCTTTGTGCTACATAACGAACTATATTATCAGAAACGATGAAATATTTTATTTTATCAAAATTTAAAAAACTAAATATGGCGACTTAAAAATTTTTTGACCTAGCTATGAATTTCATGTTTTACTAATTGCATTTTTTTCTAGAAATGTTAAATTAATCAAAATATTATACTTCAAAATAGCGGTGAGGATTATCAATGATAATTACATTTTATGGAAATGTTCCTCCTTTCTTCCTCCTTTTTTTGTTTTGAATTGCAGTTTTGTTTCAAAGAGTAAATGACAATTAATTGCTTAATTTCAGTAAAATTCTCTTCAAGATCAGAGATACAAAGATCTGATGATTTTGATAGTTGTTGTAGCGTGAAACTTTGAAAATGGTACGAGAAAAATTGAAAACTTCTTTAAAACTAATGCTTTAAATCTTTAAAATGCACTGTTTTTATTGATAATTTAAAAAAATTATTAATAGTCCGAGATAAGAAAGCTGTAAAAAAAGCTGCTCTGCAATTTGCAACGTCTTTTCCCTAATTTCTGTACCTTTCAAAATGTATAACATTTCTGAAACCTTCAGAAAAACAACGTTTCATATCTTTTAGGGTTTATTCTATATTACCTTTTTTTTTTTAAAGTAACTTTCATTGCACGAAGTTGCCTGCTCAGGTGTCGTCCTCGTCACTTGACCATGGTTCAAAATCATGAGGTCCGTCACCAACAGCTCTTTTGCAGCTTCTTTGTGCGACATAAATTTTACTCCTGCTCTAATTTATACTTCATTGCATAGATTTGGGTAATTTCTTTTATAGAAAATATTAATCAACGAAACACTGTAAATATCTGGAATGTGTTTATCGTGTACCTGAAATCAATGTATGTAAATGAAAAACTAAAAAGAAAAAAGTTGAAATTAAATAAAAGAGGTTTTCTATCTACTATGTTCCACTTTCAAAAAATAATTTTGTTAATTTTTTATATAATTTTGTTTGCTTGCAATTGTGTTTCTACTTCTCAGTATTAAAAATTAATCATAAAACTACTATCTCAGTATTTCTTTTATATTCCATACTTATAAATGTAAATAATAATGATAAGCTTATTTAATGCGTTGAAATACATGAAAAATGTATCATATTACATCAGAGTAAGAAAAAATGTATTTCTGTTCTTCTCTAGGATTAATAACTTATTATTATCACAACATTTCACATTCGTCGTTTAGAGCAGTGCTTCTCAACCCCTAAATCGTTGCGGACCAGTCAACGGTTGATAATTTTACCGCGGGCGTTGATTGCTTATATTTTACGCATTGTTTTGATTTGATAATATGTTTTGTATCGTTCTGAATAAAATACAATTACACCAAAAAAAAAAAGAATTTTAAGTGATTTTTGTTCAAAGTCGTACAAACTCGAGACAAATACGCCACGTTGAATAAAATGGAAGCAATTTTTTGTTCCTTGCGTGTCCCGGTCCCATCTGATCCACGGACCGGTCCGCGGCCCAGGAGTTGAGGACCACTGGTTTAGAGACATTTGAACAAGCTTGTACCAAATCATATTGTGTCGCCATCTTTCGGTGTTACTTAGAAGTAATTTTTGCGAAACTTTCTTGTTATTTCTGCGTATTATATTTGTTCGTTTATATACTACTTCTTTCCTTCTTTTTTTAGTTTTTAACACAGTTTTTAGAAAAAACTTTACTTTTCCAAAATATATTTTACCATCTCAATTGTTTAGACAGCTACCATGATAATAATACATTTAAAAAGTGAGAAGCAATTTACTTTGAATTCTATATCTTTGAGGCGATTTATTCTTGAAATATGGTCAAAGTAACCAGAGAAATAGGACAAGAAAAATAAGATTTTTGATAATAAATTAATTAACAGAAAAAAATGAATTTCACTAGTTTTTATTCATATTGAAGCTTTGTATTTGTTTTAAAGATGGATTTTTTTCAAAGTATTCTCACCAGGGTAATGTTGATGTTCCATGTATTTTTGTTTTTATAATTGCTTAATGCTTTGAATGTTTTTCAAAAATGATGGAGAATGATAGTATTTTTTTCAGATTTAGTATCTATTATTGTAATATCAGTAGAATTGAATGACAAATACATTTTTGTGATATTTAACAGTATTTTGTTATAGAAATAATTAAATTGTATAGTGTGAATTTTTACTTTCCACTATAGTATATTGGTATTAGGATAATCCATTTTTGAAATAAACATCTTTAATTCACCGTACGAATACTGAACTTATAAATTCAATTTTGACTAATAAAATAAGGGCGCAGGATAATGTTTCATGTCAAAAGAGCATATTTTTTTCTTAGTTTCATATGTGTGATTGAATTTGAATTATTTTCTCTCATTTTTTTCAAACTTTTGAATTTTAAGAGAATTTTCAAATCCTACGTTTTATGAGAAATGTATTATGAATTATGCAGTTTCCATTGTTGAGTGTATTAAACTATTATTTAGTTTAAAACTAAAAACTGTTATTTTATTTTTCTAATTTAGAGTACTATAGAATATTAAACCCTGTGGTATTTCCACTATAAATGACTCATAATTTTTGAAAAATTATGAATGAAAAAAAAAGTAAATTTATAAAATTATTTGAATATACTTTCTTGCTCTTATATTTGAATTTTACAAAAACTGATAACAAAGTCAAAGCGAAATACGAAGAATTTGTTGAAGGAATGTTTATTTAGAATGTTAAAGTATTTAAAAAAAATATTTTTTAGTCTTTATTACATTTTAAAACAAATAACACATTAGTCCACTAGTAGAGTATTTTTTGGGGGGCCCATAATTTAAAAGAAGTTTGCCCAGCACTAATATATCATCAAAGAATCCTTGACAATCGGGGCTAAATTTTTACGATATTCATCACCTCGTTCGATACCGTACTGCTACGATCCTTCTTTTAATTTGAGGGTAACTCTGAAACTTTTGAAATACACGCAAACGAGAAGTTACAGGGAAAGAAATTAGCGAATAAATTTGAAAATACAAAGTATTTTAACACAGCAGACGACTTTTTACTGACTTACTTCAAGTTGCTTAGCGTAGAATAAATTTTAGACAGAAGACAAAATGGAGTTGACACGAGAACATTATCGTGCTATGATTTTCAATGATTTTAAAGCTGAATTAAATCAAGAGGTATGCTTTCAACAGCTGCAATTAGCATTTGGTGATAAATCTCCATGTCGAGCTACTGTATTCAGATTGTTTAACGAATTTTGCAGTGGTCGCAATTCTCTTCAAGATGAAGAACATACAAGAAGGCCACGGTCGGCATTTATCCCGGATAATGTGTCTA
Source organism: Trichonephila clavata (assembly GCA_019973975.1). Lineage (NCBI taxonomy): Eukaryota > Metazoa > Arthropoda > Arachnida > Araneae > Nephilidae > Trichonephila > Trichonephila clavata. The sequence continues at coordinate 17,974 of BMAO01002035.1, forward strand.
TCACACGAAAAAATGTTAACGGTGAATATCCGCTGTACTTACCAAATGATACAGAAGAAACTTGACATTGGATCCGCAGATATGTACAAAATTATTTATGAAAAATTACATATGAAATAAAGTTTGCCTTTGGGTTCCTCATAGTCAAAAAGAGGAGCGTGTCAGAATGAGTAAAGAAACCCTTAAATTGCTTAATGGTGATGGCCACCGCATCATTTATAAAATTGTAACGGGTGATGAAACGTATATACCGTTTTTTTGACGTTCCAACACATCAAGAAAGCAAAGTATGGGTCTTTGAAGATGATCTCACACCAACAATGGTGAAAAGACAGCGAGCAATGAAAAAAGTAATGTATGCCGTTTTCTTCAGAAGTACAGGATTGGTCAGACCCATCAAGTTGGAAGGACAGAAGACAGTAACAGCGAACTGGTATACCACTAAATGTCTTCCAGAAATTCTCCAAGTAGGGAATGTTAGGGGACTAATGCTTCACCATGACAATGCATCTTCCCATACAACCGGAATAACAGTTGAGTTTCTTAAGCAAAAATAAATTTAAATCATAGATTATCCACCTTATTCTCCGGATCTAGCTATGTGTGATTTTTGGCTATTTTTTATTTTAAAAAAGAACTTATGTAGACGTCGTTTTCATTTAGAAGAAGAGGTTCATGTGGCTATAAATGCTTTTTTTCATCAATTCCAAGAAATGAATGGTTTGAGGCATTTAATCCGTGGAAAATTCGTCTACAAAAGAACATTGATGCTTGAGCTCTTTGTAAGTAAAACTTTAAAAGCCTAGAAGTATCTCAAAAATTTCAGAGTGACCCTCGTAACATCTTAACTTTCCATTATATATCAGCTTATATCTCCTTAGTATATGTTTAAGGAATAAATAAAAAAAATACCACCCACATATCTTTTTAGATATTTATTTTGGAAAATATTCCTATAGTATAAAACATATCTACGTAAAAACAAGATAAAATTTAAAAACTTTCCTATTCTACGCAATTTTACTCCAATTCTGATTTTCAGTCTTCCTCTTGGAAGAATCTGAATATTTAGATCTTATTTTGTTAAATACATTTTGTAAATGTTTTTCTGTTTACGAACATATGGATATATATTTTGCAAATATATATCCGTATGTTTTGCAAAATATTTGGTTTTAAAACACCATTCAGCGTGCTGGGGGAAGGGATCTTTTTCCCAAGTAAGCAGTTTTCTAGTTCCAAGTCGTTGTTCGTGAGATCACTTTATTTGGGAGATGAAAAGTATATAAAAAGATATAAAGAGGAAATTATCACAGTGGTTACAAAGTCGTATATTTACGCAAGAGAGGGTAAGGTCGTGAGCTTCGTGGCAGGAGATATTCCGTGTTTCCCCCTCGTTATTAACAAAAATCCTCCTCGTAATGACAGTTAATAGTCTTTACATTATGTGGGGTAAAAATTAAAAGAGTAGGCATTGTTCAGGAGTAACCATCATCTCTTGACCTGGGTTAAGAATTGCAAGAATTGTTGCCAGTTATCCTCTGATAATTCCAGAACAACGTTAATTCGAACCATACCTTTGTGTTTTTTTATTTTGTGTGTGAATGTATGCTATATCAAATTTGCATAATGTAAACAGACTTCAACACAATGTATGATTTCCACCCTACTATCTGTTCTTCCTGGATAAACTTTTTCGTTCTGACTATTATCAGTTGAAAAACTGATTCAAGGTTAAACAACTACTGACAAGGCAAAACTGCAATGGCAACTAAAAATACTCTCACAAAAACGAAAAATTGCAATTAGTACATAATATTCAAGGTAATATTTAGAATACCATACTATGCAAAGGCTCCCTTCTACGCCCAGCTGTAATGGTATATGTTTATATTAGCTGTACATTCGAGGACTCAGTTCGCATTCAAATGAAATGAAATAGAAATCACTTTATCCCTGTATTGCATCAAAAGCGACCGAGAAATAATTTCTGAAATACATATAATTTTGTTTATCCTTTACCTATACGGTTTTGTAATCTTAATGATTTTTCAGAATTTTTTGCAAAAGCAAGCAAGATTTTTCTTAAGAACTACTTTTTGTAATTTTTAATTCCCATACACATTAACGCATATTGCCTCAACTGCAATGCTGTTCTCTTCGAAAATGTTTTTAAAAAATGTCTTCTGTTTGTTTCAAAGAGCAAAACGAAAAGATTTTTTTTTTAAATACCGTAAAATCCGGCGTATAGCGCGCACTTTTAACACAAAAAATTAGATCGAAATTTACGGGTGCTCGTTATACGCCGGGTATAAAAATGATAGCTTTAAGAATTCAAAAAGATGAGCATAAAAAAAAATTAGGATTCTATATATATCGAAATATTGTCTATTTGAAAGAAATCATATTCTTTATGAATTTAAGGGGTTCTGGTTCTAGAAGTATACTATTTCTTCAAAATCTTGAGATAATACCTCGAATAAATTACTTCAAAACGTAAGAGCATTCATTGCACAGTTACATTTCAGGTTTTTCGTAAAAAAGGGTGTGTGAGTTTATACGGCGAATATACCTTAAAATTAAAAAATGCAGCAAGAAAGTGTAGGTGCGCTATACGCCGGATTTTACGGTAATTAATTCTTAAAATGACTTTAAATGCGGAATTCGAAGCTTTCCATTGTTTTATGTGTTCATTTTGACTGGGATTGAACTGAAAAACGTTTTGTAAAACGTTTTGGAGATTTTCTTAAAGAGTTTTTCTAAGCTTTTTTACGTCAAAGTTATTGGTATAAACTTTATCTGATTACCACAATATTATTTCTCACAGATTTCCTCTTTGGTATTTCTTGTTTATCAAAAAATTATAATTCAGCCCTACACCTTCGTAGCTCAATATGTAATTCTTACCTACAAAAATCAAAGCAATAAAAAAATCCCTTTTCTCATCCTCTTTTTCCCTTATTGATCGAAAGTCCCCAGCTGTTGTCACCAAATTTCTTTCTTTCTTCTTTTCCTAAGATTAATCAAATACCGAAGAAGCTGGATTTATGTCAGAATTGGTTGGTTTTAACACTTGCTGGCGTGTGTACAGCAAGCCAACATCGTTGCTGGGAAAAGAACGATTTTCTTCTTAAAGCTTTAAAAAAGAAAATCGTTTCCTGTGACAACGTCAAACGTTTAATACGGATATCACGAAGATATTTCTTTTAGATTTTACAGAACTCTAAACTAGAAGTAATCTTCACCTTTCAGATCGGCAGAGCGTAACGTTAATCTAATTTTTCAATCTAAATGGAATTTAATATCTTTGAAGAGGAATGCATATGTCAGCGACTGAGGAAGAATAATCTCTTCTGTTGATTATTTTTTGTCCCACCCAAAAAAAATCGAAGTTCTGCTTTTTTTTCTTTTTTGTCATTCATTATCAGTAAATCTCTCACTGAGTTTCTTTTTCTTATTTCTGACAGCACCCAGAGGATTCGATGGAAACGTGAGATAGGAAGAAATTGTCGTACGCGCTTCTCTTCCTGGAATTATACGGTCATGAAATTTTACTTTCTTTTTAAATGAATGTATTAAGTTGAAGATTACTGTAATCGTGGGACATTTTCGGGCTCTATCATTTAGACGAGTGAAATTAGAAATTGACGTTCCCAAAACAAAAACAAAAAATGTGTCTAGTATTCATTTGCTATGACTAGTAAACAATGTGTTAATATGAAAATGTAATGAAAATAAGATAAATATAATTAATAATTACCTAAATAAAAACAAGTAAAGAAATTTTTTTAAGTCAATTCCTACTTAGACAAAAAAAAAAATTATTTTAATTACTTTCAATTAAATAGTTACAATAAATATCAATATGTACATACATATGACAGAATCACTACATTGTGGCAATTAATTTTTATTAATTATCATTAAAGTATTGTAGTGTCATTCAAAACAATCGTGCATAAAAAATTTCAGTTCAAATGAGTGCTTTGCCGCCCATCCGGTATAGTGGTCAGTGAAGCTGACTGCGGTGGCGTAGGGACTGGGTTCGAATCCCGGAGAAGGCATGGATGTTTGTGTTGTAATCCTTTCTTCTGTCTGTGTTGTATGCCCCCGTGTTATACATTGCGTGGTGCACGGGGTTTATAAATGTTAAACAAACAAACAAAAAAAAAATGAATGCTTTGAAACGCGAGGGAAAAAAATATTTTCAAGTTTGACCCAAGTCGCTAAAAATAAAGCCAACGTGGCTGTATCTGTAATTCTACAAATAATTAATTTCAGTCAACTAATTTTAATTAATTATAATTAAATTATCGTATTGTTACCCAAAGCAATGGTGTATGGAATTTTTCAGCCTAAATGAGCGTTTTAAAATGTGAGAAAAAACCTTTTCAAGTTTTGACACGTCACCAAAATGGTCGCGAAGTCGCCAAAAATGATTCCAACGTGGCTGTATTTGTAATTCTTTGAATAATTAATTTTAATCAATTAGTTTTTATTAATTATAATTAAATTACTGCATTGTCATCCAAAATAATCGTGTATATAAAATTTCAGCTCAATTGAGTGCTTTAAAATGCATTTTATTAACGATTGAAAATTTGAACAAGATAAATATGGAGAGAGAGTGAGCTAATAGCAGGAATTGAAAAATAACGTAAATTACACGAAGAAAAATTAAGCAAAATCGGACAGGAAAATAACGTTTTGCTGAAACATGCCCCAAATGAGAAAAAGTTTCAAAAAAGCAAAACTATTTAAGAATTATTAAAGATTTTTCTTGAAGCATTGAATTATTTGTATAATTTTTAGCATTGAATTTTTCATATTTAAATCAAGTAAAATGATTAAAAACAAATAAGTTAAAAAAACTACACAAAATCCTCATTGAATTATTGATTATTAAAGTCGCATTTTGAAACAATACCAGGTTTACTGGTGACAGATCTCATAATTCTGATGCATAGTCAAATGACGGTAACGACAAGTGGCGTAAAGTACACCCCCTCAATCGGGGCTAGGATTCTAAGGACCCCTAAAGCCTGATGTGATGGTTTTGCAATCCTTTGCAAGATCCGGCTTGGGGCCCAAGACCTGACTTGGCCCTAATATTCTCCGTTACTCCACTGGTAACGACATCTGACATCTCCATTTATTAAACTTCCACACCAAGCTGACATGAAGAATTTTTAATTATTGAAATGGTAAACGTTATAAATTTGAAAGGGTTGATAGTGTTATTTATATTTGGGAACGGGGGATATATAAATGTGAGAGTTCATGAGAAATAACTTCTCAAAATGTTTAACAAAAACATTTTATTCGGTTTTAACATCTAGGGGACAATTTGCATTCATTTAAAAAGCTAAACAACACAGCCGTCGGCTACATGCCGTGAGCCAGAACACAGACTGGCTAAACTATTTCATTTCGAAATCATACAATTGCATAATAAAAAAAAAGACAGCCAATCAGCGGCTCGCACTACAGGGGCTTCGAACGGATATGAAAAAATAAATAATCCTTGAATAAAAAGAAAAGCTTGAGTGTGAATCATTTCGGCCGGCGGGAAAGAAGAAAAAGAGTGATACTTCCTTTCCTTCTTCAAATCCCACAACTCGGCCGTCCTGACATGTCGCTGTCCTCAGCGAACGCGAGTATAAAAACAATTTAGAACGGAAGCATCCTGTAATGCTTACAATCAAATTACATTCAAAAATAACACTGACATAAAAATACACTATGAAGCAATTTGAAAAGAAATACAATAAATCACAAATGATAAACACTTCAAATTATAAAAAAAAGTTCACAAATTAAACACTTAAAAATAAATGCACAGTAGAAGTATGTGGAAGTATGAGCCATAAAAATAACACGCGTAGAAAAATGCCAAAGGAAAATTACTAAGGGAACAAAAAAAAAATGCCTATCCAAAAGGTTTCATTAGGTCGACAGCTGTTGTCGTTTGGTTTGGGCCTGCATGATTCCCTATCTTGGATACCTCGTATCTTCCTTTGCCGTTGACCTGAGTCACTTCATATGGTCCGAAAAATTTGGGTCTAAGCTTTAGACCAGTTCCAAACTGAGTTCGTTGGATGGCCACGATGTCACCGATCTTGTATTCGGTAGCTTCCCTACACTTCTTGTTGTGCTGCTTCCTATTTTCGTCTTGGATTTTGAGAATGTTTTTGACAGCTTCTGATCTAAGCTTGTTTCTTTGATCGTTGAATTCTTTGAACATCTCTTCGATAAGGATTTCTCTTATGGCGATGTCTTCGCTGCTTCTCATCTTTACACCTGTCAGAAGTTCGAATGGTGTAAACTTAGTGCTACGACAGATGGTGTCATTCAAAATTCTTTGTGCTTCTGGCACGTGCTTGAACCACTTCGTGGGGTCTTCAAGGGTAAGCTTGGTCAGTGCTGGAATTAGGGTTCTATGAACTCGTTCGACTTGACCATTCCCACGTGGTACTCCTGTTGCAATTTGCAGATGCAGGATATTTTCTTTTTCACAGTACTCTTTGAAGCTGTTCGATGTGAACGCTGCTCCTCTGTCGGTGATTATCCGGACTGGGTTTCCAAATGTTTTCTGTTGGAGTCTAAGTTTCTCCAACGCGTCTTCAGCGGATACGGACTTCGTAGGATAGAGCCACACGAATTTCGAAAACGCATCTACGACAGTCAGAATATGCTGATAATTCTTGTTTGTCGAGGGCATCGGTCCTATGAAGTCTACATGGTAGGTGTGGAGAGGGGTATCTTCTTTGGGAATTGGATGCAACATCCCCTCTTTCTTGCCGGTTTTCTTGTTTGCAAGGATGCATGGTATACAATGCGCTATTGTGTTTTCCACTTTAGACTGCAATTTCGGAATGTAAAACTCTTGCTTCACAATATCTGTTGTTTTGGCGACTGCAAAATGTCCTTTCTCGTGAGCCATCTTGATCAGCTCTGTCTGCATTCCTTCTGGTACTACGACTAATTCTCGGCCATTTTCGTACTTATACAGTATCTTATTCTTCATGAAGTACTCTTGATCTTGGCCCTCGTTCAATAAGGACTTAAGAGTGGTGATGTAGTCGTCCTTTTCTTGGGATATCCTTAATTTTGCTGTGATAGTATCGGTAATTATCATTATAGGATACCTGCTCAATGCATCAACATGTCGCATCTTTTGTCCTGCTCTATGTTCTATTTCGTATTCGAATTCCTCTAAGAGGAAGGCCCATCTTGCGATACGTGTAACCAGGTCTTTTTTGCTCATCGTCATCTGAAAAGCGGAGCAGTCTGTCACAATCTTGAACTTATTGCCGAATAGGTAGACCCTAAACTTCTTGAGGGCTTGCACAATGGCTAAAACCTCCAGCTCATAACTACTGTATTTTTCTTCGGCTGGGCTAGTCTTTCGGGACATATAATAGACAGGATGCAACATTCCGTCATCAGCTTCTTGAAGTAGTACGGCACCGTTGCCGTATTTACTCGCATCAGTGTGCAACTCAGTTCTTGTACCTTGCCTGAATATCCTTAGGACAGGGCTTTCAGACAGCGTCTCTTTAAGTCTCTCAAAAGCTTCTTTCTGTACGGCTTCAAACGTAAACGGATGATCTTTTCTAAGTAGATCACTCAATGGTTTGGCGATACCGGCATATCCTGGGATGAATTTCCGGAAGTAACTAGTTAAACCCAAAAAACTTTGTACTTGTTTAACTGTCTTAGGAGTAGGGTAATTCTTAACTGCTTGAGTCTTCGAATCTGAAGGTCGTATGGTTCCTTCCTTCACAACGTACCCAAGAAACTCAACTTCTTTTTTCAGGAACTGACACTTTTTAAACTTGAATTCAAGTCCATATTTCACTGCCAAATCAAATACTTTCTTTAGCTTTCTAAGACCGTCTGCTTCATCCAAAGAAGGTATTATTAGGTCATCCATATAAGTTATTACTGTACCTTCACTTATTAGTTGTCTATAAATGCTATTTACATATCTCTGGAAAACTCCTGGGCTTGTACTTAGGCCAAACGGGACTTTATTAAATTCGTACTGCCCATCAGGTACAATGAAAGATGTATATTTTTTGCTGTCTTCGTCAACATTTACGTGGAAAAAGCCATTCTTCAGATCAAGGGTTGTGAATACTCGAGCCTCTTGAAGTCTATCTAGTACATCCTCGATTAAAGGAAGTGGAAATCTATCCTTTACCAGTTTCCGGTTCAACTTTCGATAGTCCACACAGAGTCTTGTTGAGTGGTCTTTCTTCTTTACTAAAACTATCGGACTAGCATAATCCGACGAACTAGGGCGAATGATTCCATCTCTGATCCATTCGTCGATTTGTTTATTGACCTCTTGTCGTTCTGGAAACGAGAGTCTTCTAGCTCTTTGATAAACTGGTATTTCGTCTTCAAGGATGATCTTCATTGATACATCCGTAGATTCCGTCTTCTTTGGTTGATACGAAGACACCATGTCTTCAACGCGACAGGCAATTTCAGCATTCTGAATGTGTCGCAGGTCTAACTCGTCTTGCTCTTCTTTCTTCGAAATGTTGAAAATCCAATCTGGAGATTCTGGTTTCACCT